>SJYT01078551.1:366121-507247 GCA_006410635.1 Cephalophus harveyi
TTTTTTTTTTTTTTTTTGGTTTTTTTTTTTTTAGTTTTGTATGTTTGTTTGTTTTTAGAAGAACAAAGAGGTTGGGGTTAATCACTGGTTTGTTTTTTTTTTTTTTTTTCTTAATTGTTGCTTCCGGAGCCTGGATGCTTCTGGTTTATGATTCTGTGGTCCAGAGCTCAGGGGTCTGTTAGCTCATCTTACCCTGGATAAACAACCTGAGTTTGTACATTAATGATAATAATGATAATAGCAATTTTAATGTTAGCAATGTTAGTCACAACAATTTTAGTCACATGACTCTACCTGATTATTGTTTAGTTAGTGAAGAATTGAGGTCAGAGGGGATAAGAAAGGGAATAAAGTTTGGGGTAGAGAGATTAATCATAAACTTGGTAAGGGAACTCAGTTTGGGGGTGACTCTGTTTCACACATGTTACTGTGTGTGTTGTAAAGAAAAAAATATTGCCTGTCCCTTCCAGCTCTTCAAAGATCAAGCCATTAGACATTGCAGTCACCCACCAACAGTGCACCCTTAGAGGAATTAAGGATGGAGAGAAGTCAGAAGCATCCTGTACTTTGGATATACTGACCTAAGAGAGTTAAGATGCATATCTAAGGAAACATTTCAATGATTCAGAGTCTTGCATATTCCTATATACAGAAAGCACTAAAATCATTAACTTGAGATGTCTGTGTTTAGCAGCAATCATTTTCTGCATGAATACATGTTATACATGTTTTTTCCCCAGCAAACTATATACATATATAGTTTCTTCATCCCCTGGAGAAGGGAATGGCTTACCCACTCCAGTATTCCATGGACAGAGGAAGACCTCCTGGCTCCTCCTTTACCTCTTGGGAGCAATGCCTCAGAACTATCTGAAAGGCTCTCTCCTGGGCTATAGTTCTCAGTAAGGTCCCCAAACAAAACTTAATACAAAACTTTTATGTTGTGCTTTTTATTTCAGCCATCAGTGTTACAGTTCAGTTTTTAAAATGTGCTCCACCAGGCTATTAGCTTAAACTGAAGGTGGCAAACAGCCAATATGTGGCCAGACAAAGTGGCAACTTCATAAGTTCACCCTAATATTTTCATCTAGCTCAGCGTATAGTGTGTGCTTTTAAGAAAAATTTGCTTTCAACCTTTGAAATGGAAGATTTTACATAAAATTCAAGGTTTCTGGCTCTAGTCAGAAGCCTGTGTGTGTGTGCTTAGTAACTCAGTCATGTCCGACTCTTTGGGACCCCATGGACTGTAGCCCACCAGGCACCTCTGCCCCTGGGGATTCTCCAGGCAAGAATACTGGAGTGCGTTGCCATGCCCTCCTCCAGGGGATCTTCCCAATCCAGGGATCAAACCCAGGTCTCCTACCTTACAAGAAAATTCTTTACCATCTGAGCTACCAGGGAAGCCCTAATCAGAAGCCAAGGAGCTCTTAATCTTCAGCTGTAGACAAAAATCTCCAACATGCTCCTGGAGAGGGTTGAGGCTGGTTTCCAGAAGTGCCCGGGGTGGGAGTAGGGGAATGCTGTTGTAAAGCAGGGACTCCTCTCATTTCTTCGTGAAATAAATCCCTGTAGCAGAAAGCAAGATGATTTTTTCTATCAGGTTCTCCTGCTATATCAAATAAAACAAAATTTACAAAAGTGAAAAATACATTTGCATACATATCTATCTAGCTGTCTATTCAAAACTACATACGCTTTTTCCCCTTTTCTTTCACTTAAATTTTCACTCACTAGTTTCCGTTCAGCATTTTTTCTTTCATGAGTTGCTATTAATTTTTTCCAGCAATTTACAAATGCTCCCCTACTCTTAAAACAATTGAAATCACAGCTAGAAACCTTGATAATTTCACGAAAGCAGAAGTTATTAAATGCAAATGTTGGCAAAAGTTTTTAATACTTCAGAAAGTCATGAAAAATGCCAAAGTAAGCTCATTTCTGCTGCAGATTTAATTCTTTTTCTTCTTAAAATCTAGAAATCCCCTGTCTTCCCAAGAAGACCCAAACAAGCCTTAAATGGAAGTAACATGAGGCCACATCAGACTGATCCCCCCTCCCCAAAACCCCAGGATGGCAGAAAAGTGGGCAGCTCTGAGAAAGCAGGAGATGGAAAATCCCCTAATAGTCCTCATAATACTCTAAGCTCAGTACTGAACTGATAGAAAAAGTTTATCCCACAGCTTACAGTCTCCACTACTGATAATCATGAAAACAAAACTTCTTTATACAGTTGTTCTGCTTTGTGCTTTTCAAAATTTTTTTCCTTATTAGGAACTCATTGAAACCTGAAGAGATTGGAAGGCTGCCCTTGAAATTTGAATGCTGATGGGACATGAAGAGCTCAAGGTTATTCTGAAATTTGTTCTGCAATCATAGTTAGGACAAGAACAAGGTTCTCCAGACACCCACTTTCTAGATCCTGGACACATCCCAGTACTGCTGGAGCCAATACTTCATCTTACTGCCAGCTGAATAAGAAAATGAGACAGTGACTCTGCTCTGGTCTTTGACTTGTTTGCTCACCCAAATCAGCCCTTAGGGACAGCATGTCTCAACTGCAATTAGATTTGGTTCTTCTAATTCTGGACACTTTGCTTATAATGTCAATTAGGAATCTGTCATTCAGGTGGTGAAACTAATTAGACTTCAACGTGATGACTGTTTAGAGATGAGAGACTCAGATGAGATTAAGGAAGCTAAAAAGTGATTGTCACCTCCTTGGTAGAGGCAGCCAGGACCTGGTAACTACAGAAAAACATCATTCAGCCATAGGCCAGAGGGACATGGGGAGGAAAGACTGCTATTATGGGATTGGAAACAGGGCTAGCCACTGCGAGAGACAGGGTGCAGAGCAGGAGGAAACAGAAAATAAACAGTCCAATCTCCCTTCCTTCTCACACTCCAATGCCCTGTCAGTGGCTCCCATTGGCCATTGCAGTTCACAGGACTCAGCTTCCTGGGGTCACAAAAAGAGAGTGAAGAATCAGTGTATGTCAGGAAAGTGATGAGGACAGGAAATAAGCAGCAGTCCCTACTCTCAGAGCTTCAGTTTCCTCATCTGTAAAACTGGATAATATCTACCTCATGGTGCTGTTCTGAGGATAAAAACTAATATGGTGAGTTGGCCAAAAGATTCATTTTTTTTTTTCTCCTTTCTGTAAGATGGCTAAATATTTTTAGATCATATTTTAACAGCTGTCATATCATATCATTTTTTAAAAAAACATCAAAATTGGTAATTTTATGTAGCCGCTTTAATACTGAAGATGGAAGAAAAAAGCAACATTATGGTATATTGTGATTTATTATTTCAAGAAAGGTAAAAACTGAAACACACACAAAAGAGATTTGTGTAGCATAAGAGAAGGTGCTGTAAATGATCGAATGTGTCAAAAGTGGTTTGAATTAGTCAACAGAAAGTGCATAATCTTCTGAACGGTTGTTGCTGAGCCATGAAAGATGCTGGGATTCTTGGCCTCCAGAGAAGAGGAATTCAATCTTGGGCCAGTGACGAAGCTTAATCACTCAGAGCTTTTATGTGATAAAGTTCTATTAAAGTATAAAAGAGATAGAGAAAGCTTCTGACATAGACATCAGAAGGAGGCAGAAAGAGTGCCTCCCTGCTAGTCTTTAGCAAGATGTTTTGCCTGTTAGAAAGCTATTAATCAGATAAGAGAGACACCTCAAGGTTGAGGGAGTTTCACCAGGCCCCTCTTCCACAATACACATTTTTGAGACAGGATGGCATGAAGTGTGTCATCCCCCAGCCATAAAACAATTGATATGAATACTGGTTTGTTGAGTTATTATCAGCCCAAGGTTTGAAAAAAGGGAAAAAATTAGTCTTAGAATCATTTTTAAGAAACACAAATTCCAAAACAAATACATGGTTTCATTAACATAGCTTAAGAAAAACATTTCCATAAGCAAAATGCATTGGCTAGCTCAAGGTTTGAGAAAAGTCAAGTTCAGATGAAACCAGGTGTCATCATGGCAACACAGGAATTCAAAAGAAGCTTGCTTTTAATTTTGTATCAGTTCAGTTCAGTTCAGTCACTCAGTCGTGTCTGACTCTTTGCGACCCCATGAATCGCAGCACACCAGGCCTCCCTGTTCATTACCATCTCTGGGAGTTCACTCAGACTCACGTCCATCGAGTCCGTGATGCCATCCAGCCATCTCATCCTCGGTCGTATAGAGGAGTTAAAAAAAAAAAAAATCTGACACTTGTAGTTTGTTTCCTCCTGCCACTTAAGGGAGAGAGAAAAAAATGTCTGACACTTGTACTTATTTCCTCCTTTTGGAGACCGTAGCCTTCCTGCCTGTTACCCTCTCACTTCCATCAGATTAACACAAGACTGCATATTTCTTTGATGATCAGGCAAAAACTGAGACAGTTGGAGCAGGAAGTTCTGATTCATCTGCCATATTCACCAGACATTGCACCTCCAGATGTACATTTGTTTCAGTCTTTACAAAATTCTCTTAATGGAAAAAAATTTCAATTCACTGGAAGATTGTAAGATACACCTGAAACAGTTTTTTGCTCAGAGATAAAAATTTGGGAAAGATGGAATTGTGAAGTTGCCTGAAAAATGTCAAAAGGCAGTGGAACAAAACTGTGCTTTGCCCAATAAAACACTTGGTGAAAATTTAAAATATGTCTTTTGGTTCTACTTAAAAACCAAAGGAACTTTTTGGCCAACCCAATATAGTGAGGTTCACAATACATAATAGTTATTCAAAAATGCAAACATCCACTTCAAAATCATGATCTATACTTCTCTTAAACACATTGTTTTGCTCAAGCCTGGTGGGCTACAGTTCATGGGGTCACAAAGAGTCAGACACGACTGAGCAACTAAGCACACACACACATTCTGGAATACATCATTCTTAAAAGTGCCCTCTGTACTTTAATTACTTTCTGTGATGACAGATTCACCACATATTCCTGCCTCTTCTAATGTCAAGCCACTCAAAACTCAGAAAAATATTTTTTAACCATTTATCATTTATTTATTATTTTTTTTAACTTTACAATGTTGTATTTGTTTTGCCATATTTCTTTATTATTGACACAAAGAATCTTCCTGTACATATTCCTCAAGAGTTGTCCATTTTGGATGGACAGATACACACTGCTATACTTAAAACTAATAACCAACAAGAATCTACTGTATAGTACATGGAACTCTGCTCAATGTTATGTGGCAACCCAGATTGGAGGGGAGTTTGGGGAAGAATGGATACATGTATACGTATGACTGAGTCCCTTTGCTATTCACCTGAAGCTATCACAACATTGTTAATTGGCTACACTATAATACAAAATCCTGGAGAAGGAAATGGCAACCCACGCTAGTACAAGAGCCTGGAGAATCCCATGGAGAGGGGAGTCTGGTGATCTGTGGTCCAAGAGGTGGCAGAGAGTCAGACATGACTGAGTGACTAACACAACACTAATATATAAAATAAAAAGTTTAAAAAAAATAAGAGGGGATATATATATATATATGATTTTGCTATACAGTCAGTTCAGTCACTCAGTTGCATTCAACTCTGTGTCCCCATGGACTGCAGCACACCAGGCTTTAAATAATCAACTGGTGAATATCTAGAACCATAAGAATGAATTTAAGATGTTTTGCATTTTCCCAAATAAATTTTGTATATCTATCATTTTAATTCTCTAAGCTGCTATACTTAAGTTAAAAAGTCGTTTACATTTACCCAGATGAAAGATTGATAAAATTCCAGTTCTTAGGATTAAAGTCTTATAAATAAAGTTGTTTAAAGTAGTTTTTAAAAGTATATTTTGATTTGCAATTTCTGGTCTGGCATGAAAAGAAGTTGGAAGGCACCACTCCATTCCAACAAGTAAAACTGAACAAGCTGAAAGGTCAACAATTCTTCTTAGGTCCACTGGAAAAGTGAAGCAAGAGAGCAAAATGCTGCCACCCAAATTAGAGAAACAGATGAGGTAATACAGATCATCCCAACTGCTTGGAGCAGATATCCATGAGCAGACATTTCCAAGAGAAGCATTCCAGGATAGGAAAAGCTGAACTATAGTAGACCAATTGCAGGAGGCTTGGTGTGGACAAACCTGAAAGTTAAAAACTTCAGAGAGGCGCAGTCATAAGGAGGTCTCCACACTTTTGTGAGTTTTATCTCCGGGAGCTAGACTGGGGTCTCACAGTGAATATTGAAGAAAAATTCCATGTGCTTCTGACAAGGAGAGAGGAAAAGGAAACATTTTGAAATATACCAAAACATTAGGTTCTCCTTAACAAGGTCTGACCTCAAGAGAAACTAGTTTACCAGAGCCTAAATTACTGAGTTTTGTTTTTTTTTTTTCAGAGACAAACTAATAAGAGGAAAGAGAAGTACCAGTTCCAGCAGTCTCCAGCCTTCCAAATGGAGGAAAGAATATACCAACGTTTAGCCTGCTCTGACCTTTCATGGAGAAGAGAAATACCCAACTCCAGCCACTGTGGCTTTCATGTCCTACTTATAAGGGGGATACTGAGAAGGACATTCAAAGTTCACAGTCCAGAGGCACACATTCACTAAAATACTGAGGTGTAATCATAGGACCAGGATGCTTTCCCTCTCCCATGTCTTAACACTAATTAGTAAAAGCTTGATTACAGCATGTCTGGCTATCAAGGAAAACTTACAAGGCATACTAAAAGGCAAAAAGCATAATTGGAAGACACAGAGCAAACACCAAAACCATACTAAGACATGGCAGAAATGTTGGAATTATCAAACTAGGAATCTAAAATAACTATGTTTAATATACTAAATGCTCTAATAGATGAAGTAGACATCATGCAAGAACAGATAGACAACGTAAGCAGAGTGATGAAAATTTTAGGAAAAAATAATAAAAGACATAGTAGAGATTAAAACAGTGTAACAGAAATGAAGAATTTCCTTAATGCACGCATTAGTAACGTGGACATGGCTGAGGGAAATTTTTCAGAGGGTGAGGATATATCAATAAGAACTTCCAAAATGGAAAAATAAAGCAGATAAAAGACTAGAAAGACACATAGAGCAGAATATACAATGCAAGAAACTCTGGATAACTGCAGAAAGTGTAGCATGTGTCATTGGAATGCCAGAAGGGGAAGAAAAAGATAAATGAATTTATTCATTCTTCAAATTAAGAAATATTTGAAGCCATAATGACTGAGAATTTCTCCAAATTAGCTGTTGTCAGTCACTAAGTCATGTCTGACTCTATGTGAACTCATTGACTGCAGCATGCCAGGTTCCCCTGTTCTTCACAATTTCCAGGGGTTTGCTCAAATTCATGTCCATTGAGTTGGTGATGCCAGCTAACCATCTCATCCTCTGTTTGACCCTTCTCCTTTTGCCTTCAGTCTTTCCTAGCATCAGGGTCTTTCTCAATGAGTTGGCTATTTGCAATAGGTGGTCAAAGTATAGAAGCTTCAGCTTCAGCATCAGTTCAGTTCAGTTCAGTTCAGTCACTCAGTTAGTTCTTCCAAAGTAGTGAAAGTGAAGTCACTCAGTCATGTCCGACTCTTTGCGACCCTATGGACTGTAGCCTACCAGGCTCCTCTGTCCATGGGATTTTCCAGGCAATAGTACTGGAGTGGATTGCCATTTCCTTCTCCAGGGGACCTTCCCAACCCAGGGATTGAACCCAGGTCTCCCGCATGGTAGACAGACGCTTTACCATCTGAGGCACCAGGGAAGTCCAAAATAGTATTAGATACCAAATCACAGGCCCAGGAAGCTCTAATAGTGCACATAAGATAAATGCCAAAACAAACAACAGCAAATAACATCTTTGCATATCATTTTTGAACTGTAGAAAATAATAGAAAAATTATGAAAGAAACCAGAGAGGAAAATATTTTATCTATAGAGGAGAAAAGATAAGGATTGCATCTGACTTCTCTTCAGAAACAATGTAAGTAAGAGGAGAGCAAACTATTTAAAATGTTGAGAGAAAATATCCCATAAACTAGAATTTTGTACCCTATGAAATTATGTTCCAAAAGTGAAGAAGGACTTTCTCAAACAAACAAAAACTAAGTGAGTTTGTTGACAGTAGATCTGACGTGTAGGACATGTCCAGTTCAGTTCAGTAGCTCAGTCGTGTCCAACTCTTTGTGAACCCAAGGACTGCAGCATGCCAGGCTTCACTGTCCATCACCAACACCTAGAGCTTACTCAAACTCATGCCCATTGAGTCAGTGATCCCATCCGACCATCTCATCCTCTGTCATCTACTTTTCCTTTTGCCTCAATCTTTTCCAGCATCAGGGTCTTTTCCAATGAGTCAGTTATTCATATCAAGTGGCCAATTACTAGAGCTTCAGCTTCAACATCAGTCCTTTCAGTGAATATTCAGGACTGATCATCTTTAGGATTGATTGGTTTGATCTCCTTGATGTCCAAGGGACTCTCAAGAGTCTTCTCCAATACCAAAATTCAAAAGCATCAATTCTTTGGCGCTCAGCTTTCTTTATAGTCCAACTCTCACGTCCATACATGACTACCAGAAAAACCATAGCTTTGACTATACTGACCTCTATTGGTAAAGTAATGTCTCTGCTTTTTAATACACTGTCTAGGTTTGTCATAACTTTTCTTCCTAGGAGCAAGCATCTTTTCATTTCCCACCATCTGGAGTGATTTTGGAGTGCAAGAAAATAAAGTCTACCACTGTTTCCATTGTTTCTCCATATATTTGCCATGAAGTGAAGGGTTCAGATGTCACAGTCTTAGTTTTCTGAATGTTGAGATTTAACTCAGCTTTTTCACTCCCCCTTTCACTTTCATCAAGAGTCTCTCCAGTTCCTCTTTGCTTTCTGCCATAAGGGTGGTGTCATCTGCATATCTGAAGTTATTGATATTTCTCTCTGCAATCTTGATCCAGCTTGTGCTTCTACCGGCCCAGCATTTCCCATGATGTACTCTACATATAAGTAAAATAAGCAGGGTGACAATATAAAGTCTTGATGTTATCCATTTCCAGTTTGGAACCAGTCCGTTGCTCCATGTCTAATTCTAACTGTTACTTCTTGACTTGCATATCGTTTTCTCAGGAGGCAGTTAATGTAGTCTGATATTCCCATCTCTTTAAGAATCTTCCACTGTGATCCACACAATCAACAGCTTTAGCATAGTCAATAAACCAGAACTAGATTTTTTTTTCTGGAATTCTCTTGCTTTTTATGTGATCCAACAGATGTTGGCAATTTTGTTTTTGGTTCCTCTGCCTTTTCTAAATCCAGCTTGTACACCTGGAAGTTTTTCATTCACGTACTGTTGAAGACTACTTTGGAGAATTTTGAGCATTACTTTCCTAGCATGTGACATGAGTGCAATTGTGTGATAGTTTGAACATTCTTTAGCATTGCCTTTCTTTGTGATTAGAATGAAAGCTGATCTTTTCCAGTCCTGTAGCTACTGCTGAGTTTTCCAAATTTGCTGGCATATTGAAAGCAGCACTTTCATAGCATCATCTTTCAGGATTTGAAATAGCTCAACTGGAATTCCATCACCTCCACTAGCTTTGTTCAAGTGATGTTTCCTAAGGCACACATCAAGTATCTCTTGACTTCACACTCCAGGATGTCTGGCTCTAGGCATGTAATCACACCATCATGGTTATCTTGGTCATTAAGATCTTTTTTTGTACAGTTCTTCTGTGTATTCTTGTCACCACTTCTTAATATCTTCTGCTTTCTTATGTCTCCTTGCTATTCTTTGGAACTCTATTCAGATGGATATCTCTTTCCTTTTCTCCTTTGCCTTTCACTTCTCTTCTTTTCTTAGTTATTTGTAAGGCCTCCTCAGACAACCATTTTGCCTTTTTGTTTTGTTTTTTTTTTTTTAATTTTATTTTTACTTTATTTTACTTTACAATACCGTATTGGTTTTGCCATACATTGACATGAATCCACCATGGGTGTATATTAGCTCCCAATCCCGAATCCCCCTCCCACCTCCCACCCCACATCATCTCTCTGGATCATCCCCGTGCACCAGCCCCAAGCATCCTGTATCCTGTATCGAACATAGGCTTGTGCTTCGTTCTTACATGATAGTATACATGTTTCAATGCCATTCTCCCAAATCATCCCACCCTCTCCCTCTCCCACAGAGTCCAAAAGTCCTTTCTATACATTTGTGTCTCTTTTGCTGTCTCACATACAGGATCATCACTGCCATCTTTCTAAATTCCATATATATGTGTCAGTATACTGTATTGGTGTTTTTCTTTCTGGCTTACTTCACTCTGTATAATAGGTCATTTTGCCTTTTTGCATTTCTTCTTCTTGGGGATGGTGTTGATCACTACCCCTTGTACAGTGTTGCAAACCTGCATACATAGTTCTTCAGGTACTCTATCTATCAGATCTAATCCTTTGAATCTGTTTGTCACTTCCACTGTATAATCATAAGGGATTTGATTTAGGTCATACCTTAATGGCCTAGTGGTTTTCCCTACTTTCTTCAATTTAAGTCTGAATTTGGCAATAAGGAGTTCATGATCTGAGCCACGATCAGTTTCCAGTCCTGTTTTTCCTGACTGTATAGAGTTTCTCCATCTTTGGCTGCAAAGGATATATCAATCTGATTTCAGTATTGACTGTCTGGTGATGTTCATGTGTAGAGTCGTCTCTTTTCTTTGCTATGACCAGTGTTTTTCTCTTGACAAAACTCTGTTAGCCTTTGTGCTGCTTTACTTCAGGTATCTCTTGACATCCTATTTTACATTCCATTCCCCTATTTTGTGTGTGTGTGTGTGTTAGTTCTACAATGTCTTGTAGGTCTTCATAGGACCATTCAATTTCAGCTTCTTTGGCATTAGTGGTTGGGTCATAAACCTGGATTACTGTGATATTCTATGGTTTGCCTTGGAAACAAACAGAGATCATACTGTAATTTTGAGACTGCACCCAAATACTGCATTTCAGACTCTTGTTGGCTATGAAAACAACTCCATTTCTTCTAGGGGATTCCTGCCCACAGTAGTAGATCCTCTGAATTAATTCACTGATTCCTGAAATGTCAATGTTTACTCTTGGCATCTCCTGTTTGACCACTTCCAATTTATCTTCATTCATGGACCTAACATTCCAGGTTCCTGTGCAATATTGTTCTTTACAGCATCAGACGTCACTGTAGGAAATTTTACAAGTTTTTAGGAGGAATGTAAAATGATACATCAGAAACTTAGATCTACATGGAGTAAGAAAAAGTATCAGAAAGGAATAAGTGTAAGTAAAATTAAAATTGAAGAAAGTGGGGAAAACCACTAAACCATTCAGGTATGACCTAAATCAAATCCCTTATACAGTGGAAGTGAGAAACAGATTTAAGGGCCTAGATCTGATAGATAGAGTGCCTAATGAACTATGGACAGAGGTTCGTGACATTGTACAGCAGACAGGGATCAAGACCATCCCCATGGAAAAGAAATGCAAAAAAGCAAAATGGCTCTCTGGGGAAGCCTTACAAATAGCTGTGAAAAGAAGAGAAGCAAAAAGCAAAGGAGAAAAGGAAAGACATATCCATTTGGAGGCAGANGAACTATGGAATGAGGTTCGTGACATTGTACGGGAGACAGGGATCAAGACCATCCCCATGGAAAAGAAATGCAAAAAAGCAAAATGGCTCTCTGGGGAAGCCTTACAAATAGCTGTGAAAAGAAGAGAAGCAAAAAGCAAAGGAGAAAAGGAAAGACATATCCATTTGGAGGCAGAGTTCCAAAGAATACCAAAGAAAGATAAGAAAGCCTTCCTCAGCGATCAATCCAAAGAAATAGAGGAAAACAATAGAATGGGGAAAACTAGAGATCTCTTCAAAAAAATTAGAAATACCAAGGTAATATTTCATGCAAAGATGAGCTCAATAAAGGACATAAATGGTTTGGACCTGAAAGAAGCAGAAGATATTAAGAAGAGGTGGCAAGAATACACAGAAGAACTGTACAGAAAAGATCTTCACGACCCAGATAATCATGATGGTGTGATCACTCACCTAGAGCCACACATCCTGGAGTGTGAAGTCAAGTGGGTTTTAGGAAGCATCACTACGAACAAAGTTAGTGGAGGTGATAGAATTCCAGTTGAGCTATCTCAAATCCTAAAAGATGATGCTGTGAAAGTGCTGCACTCAGTATGTCAGCAAATTTGAAAAATTCAACAGTGGCCACAGGGCTGGAAAAAGTCAGTTTTCATTCCAATCCCAAAGAAAGGCAATGCCAAAGAATGCTCAAACTACTGCACAATTGCACTCATCTCACACACTAGTAAAGTGATGCTCAAAATTCTCCAAGCCAGGCTTCAGCAATACATGAACCATGAACTCCCAGATGTTCAAGCTGGTTTTAGAAAAGGCAAAGGAACCAGAGATCAAATTGCCAACATCCGATGGATCATTGAAAAAGCAAGGGAGTTCCAGAAAAACATCTATTTCTGCTTTATTGACTATGCCAAAGCCTTTGACTGTGTGGATCACAAGAAACTGTGAAAAATTCTGAAAGAGATGGGAATACCAGACCATCTGACCTGCCTCTTGAGAAACCTGCATGCAGGTCAGGAAGCAACAGTTAGAACTGGACATGAAACATCAGACGGGTTCCAAACAGGAAAAGGAATACATCAAGGCTATACATTGTCACCCTGCTTATTTAACTTATATGCAGAGTATATCATGAGAAATGCTGGGCTGGAAGAAGCATAAGCTTGGATCAAGATTGCTGGGAGAAATATCAATAACCTCAGATATGAATATGACACCACCCTTATAACAGAAAGTAAAGAGGAATTAAAAAGCCTCTTGATGAAAGTGAAAGAGGAGAGCGAAAAAGTTGGCTTAAAGCTCTATATTCAGAAAACTAAGATCTGGTCCCATCACTTCATGGGAAATAGATGAGGAAACAGTGGAAACAGTGTCAGACTTTATTTTTTGGGACTCCAAAATCACTGCAGATGGTGATTGTAGCCATGAAATTAAAAGACGCTTACTCTTTGGAAGGAAAGTTATGACCAACCTAGACAGCATATTGAAAAGCAGAGACATTACTTTGCCAACAAAGGTCCATCTAGTCAAGGCTATGGTTTTTCCAGTAGTCATGTATGGATGTGAGATTTGGACTATAAAGAAAGCTGAGCACCAAAGAGTTGATGCTTTTGAACTGTGGTGTTGAAGACTCTTGAGAGTCCCTTGGACTGCAAGGAGATCCAACCAGTCCATCCTAAAGAAGACCAGTCCTGGTGTTCATTAGAAGGACTGATGTTGAAGCTGAACCTCCAGTACTTTGGCCACCTGATGCAGAGAGTTGACTCATTTGAAAAGGCCCTGATGCGGGGAAAGATTGAGGGCAGGAGGAGAAGGGGATGACAGAGGATGAGGTGGTTGGATGGCATCATTGACTCAATGGATATGAGTTTGGGTAGGCTCCGGGAGTTGGTGATGGACAGGGAGGCCTAGTGTGCTGCAGTTCATGGGGTCACAAAGAGTCAGACACAACTGAGTGACTGAACTGAACTGAACTGAAACATACTCCTACCATATGATCCAGCAATAATGCTAGTTGATATTTACTTAAAGAGTTGAAAAATGTATTGACACAAAAATCGGCACATAAATGTTTATGTGCTTCATTATAATAGCCTACATTTGGAAGCAACTCAGATATGCTTCAGTGAGTGAATGGGCAAACTGTGGTACATCCAGATGGTTGAATACTATTTAGTGCTATAAAATAATGAGCCACCAAGCCATGAAAAGACACAGAGGAATCTTAAGTTCATATTACTAAGCAAAAGAAACCAATTTAAAAAGGCAGCATACTGTATGTTTCCAACTATATGACATTCTAGAAATGGCAAAACTGCAGACAGCTAAAGATTGCCACGGGTTCATGGTAAAGGGGGGATAAATAAAGCAGAGAGGATTTGGGGCAGTAAATCTATTCTATAAGAGATTATAATGGTAGACGTGTGGCATAATGTATTTTTCCAAACCCATAGAGTGAAATTTAATGTAAACTATGGACTTTGGGTAATAAGTTTCATTAATGGTAAAAAATGTACCTCTCTGGTGCAAGTTGATGGTAAAGAGAGGCTGTGTGTATGTGGGGGTTAGAAAGTATACAGGAAATCTCTCTGCCATCTGCTCAATTTTGCTGTGAAGCCAAAAGTGCACGGTCTAAAAGCCATAATGAAACACCACGACAGGTCCATTAGAAAGACCAAAATTAAATAGCTATTCAAGAGAACGTGGAGCAATCAGACCCAATGCATTGCTGGCAAGTGTATAAAATAGTACAACTACTTAAAAAACTATTTAGCTATTTCTTAAAATCTACATTGTAAGTGAAAGTGTTACTTGCTCAGTCATGTCCGACTCTTTGTGACCCCATGACCTGTAGCCCGCCAGCCTCCCCTGTCCATGGAATTCTCCAGGTAAGAATACTGGAGAGGGTAGCCATTCCCTTCTCCAGGGGATTTTTCTGACCCAGAGATCGAAGCCAGGTCTCCTGCATTGCAGGTGGATTATTTACTATCTGAGCCACCAAGGAAGCCTAAAATCTACACTGTGACCAAGCAAATCTATTCCTATGCATTTATCCAAAGCAAGCAAAACTATTCGCAAAAGGCCTTCCGCAAGAGTGTTCATAGCAGCTTTATTCACAATAACAACAAAGTTGAAAAATCTAAATGTCCATTAACAGATGAATAAATTGTAATATATTTATACAATTTATGGAATTTGCTTCAGGAACTACAAGGAATAAATTACTTATACATATAAACTGAACCTCAAAAATATGCTGAGCAAAAGAAGCTAGACACACAAAAAATATGCTGTATGATTTCATTTATATGAAGCCAGGCTATATGCACAATGGAGGAGGTAATGATGATGTAAATATTCTTTCCTGAAGCACGTATGTCAAAACTGAATAGCACATTGGATGAGCATATAAATTATACCTCAATTTCAAAAGGGCATGTTCTCTGGTATTTACTCTTTCCCACTACCAACAATTGACCGCTGAGACAAGCTACCTAATTCCTTCAGGCATAAGGAATAAAAAAAGGAACTCCACTGTTTGGAACCTAGACAGAGACAGGCTCTTGGGCACACTTCTTAAGAATACTGAGCTCCTGACACTGCTCAAAACCAAGAACAAGGGAAAGGGCCTGTGTTTCCCCTGAACTCAACTTGCCCAGGACCCCAGCAAAGGCCAGAAAAGAAAGCCTGGGTGTCACAGGGTGGTGGGACGTGCATGAAAGAGGGCTGCAGGCAGCTTTTTCATAATATTTTGTTATTGTAGACAGTGAAACATGCTACTCTAGTCTCACTCTGAGTCTCCAAGTTCTTCAGAATGATTGAAAGTTCTGCTTTCAAAATCAATGGGAAAAGTGTCATCCTTGATGACTTAACATGATGATGTAGAAAGTATATGGAGTCATCCATCATTCTTTGTGAGGGAAGCTGTGTGCACCATAGAAACAGCTGGAGGCATCAGTGACTGCTACTCACCTCCTAAAACTCACCCAAATAACATGCTGCTTGCCAGCCTGCCACATGTTCAAGCCAGATGTGGTAGATTGATAGGGTTCTACTGATATTATTTGGCCCACTGAGTTGCCAACTGGAAAACTAGGGGTTTTACATAAAATTCTGGATTCACAACTTCTCTAGAAAAATTAGAGCTACAATGAAATATAGAAATAACATGAGTGACTCTGTGCCTGAATCCTCTCATGACAAAACCCACTAGTGCTGAGTGGAACCTGATCTCTGGTATAGGGCTATGCCATCTCTGCTTCCCCACAGTATTTCCCTGGCCCACTTGCTCGCTTTATGAGTTGTTGAACTCCTCACTTAGGGTTTCCTTCAAATTGTAGCTATTTGACCTTCTTCATTTCCAAGAGCCTGGGAGAAAATTTCCCATTGACAATATAGCAAGTTTTTATATAGAATTGCAAAAAGTAAGCCACAGAACCAATTATTGCCTAAATAATTGTGAATAACATTGTGAGAAACACGATGTTTCCGAATAAGTGGACTGTACCCTTAAGAAATCTCCTGCCCCTCCCTGAGTCTTAATTTTCTGACCTGAAAGTTAAGGAAATGAGTTTAACCATCTTTATTGGCTTATTCCTCTACGATTATCTAACTGTCTTGGCAGAGACCACCTTCAGCAGACAGAAATCTCTTATACCTGTTTTTCAACCAATTCAATAAGAAGAGTGCATGTTCCTGAAAGCTTCCTTTATGACCAAGCTGGCATGTAAATGATCAAGCAGAACAGCCAGCACTTAAGAATACTGAGTTCCCAACCCTACTCAAAACTAAGAGTGAAGGAAGGGGCGTGTGTTCTACCTGAGTATTTACTGCTTTGCTTGGTGCTCTTCAGCCTGCCTGGGCCCCACCAGGGCAGCAGCAGTGACCCCCAACAACAAGGGCAGATTTAAATATTAAAAACCTTATTGAACTTCATTATGAAATTTCCACAGCCTTATTCATTCACATTCAGGTTACAGGGTAAATAGAAAAGACTTAACAAATACGTAAAACCTCTTGATGAAAATATCAGGGAAATATTTGCGGGTGAACCAGGGCAGTCTCAGAAGGCTGATCCTTCTTTGAAATATCTTAATTTAATTTGGCCTACCAAGCAATCTGCACACTTTGAGATGGTCTCACTTGTTGCTAAATTTCAGTTCATATTAATATAAGATCAAGTATATTACTTTAAATATATGACCTTATGGAAGCTTTTTGGGCTTCCCTGGTGGCCCAGGTGGTAAAGAACCTGTCTACCATGAGGAAGACTGGGTTCAATCCCTGGGTTGGGAAGATCTCCTGGAGAAGGGAATGGCAACCCACTACAGTGTGCTTACCTGGAGAATACCATGGACAGAGGAGCCTGGCGAGCTACAGTCCATGGAGTCACAAAGAGTCAGACACGACTGAGCAACTAACAACAACACACACACGGAAGCAAAGTATACAGTTCAGTTCAATTCAGTCGCTCAGTCGTGTCTGACTCTTTGTGACCCCATGAATCACAGCACACCAGGCCTCCCTGTCCATCACCAACTCCCGGAGTTCACTCAGACTCACATCCATCGAGTCAGTGATGCCATCCAGCCATCTCATCCTCAGTCGTCCCCTTCTCCTCCTGCCCCCTATCCCTCCTGGCATCAAAGTATTTTCCAAGTCAACTCTTCACATGAGGTGGCCAAAGTACTGGAGTTTCAGCTTTAGCATCATTCCTTCCAAAGAAATCCCAGGGTTGAATCTCCTTGCAGTCCAAGGGACTCTCAAGAGTCTTCTCCAATACCACAGTTCAAAAGCATCAATTCTTCGGCGCTCAGCCTTCTTCACAGTCCAACTCTCACATCCATACATGACTACTGGAAAAACCATAGCCTTGACTAGACGGACCTTAGTCGGCAAAGTAATGTCTCTGCTTTTGAATATGCTATCTAGGTTGGTCATAACTTTTCTTCCAAGGAGTAAGCATCTTTTAATTTCATGGCTGCAGTCACCATCTGCAGTGATTTTGGAGCCCAGAAAAATAAAGTCTGACACTGTTTCCACTATTTCTCCATCTATTTCAACTGACATTTAATTAACAGATTTATGTTCCAGCCACTTTATAAATGCACGCTATGTTCTTTAAACTTTATAAGGCCCCATTTTACATATGAGGAAAGTGGGCACAGAAGGGTGAAGCAACCTGTTGAAGATCACTTGGCTAAGCTGGGTAAAATCTCAGCAGTGCTGACTTTCTAACTCAGAAAGCCCAGCTCCAAAACTTATGCTTTGTAAAGCTTTGTGGTATTATATTCTCCTTCCTTTCACATTGTACTAAAATTAAGAGATTCTTTGAACCTTATTAAATCAAGAGATAACTTTCTGTCCACATGCAGAGGATGGCAGCATTCACATGCTCCCCTTCTATGACTCAAGGCATTCACATGCCTCCATGTCCTTGATATGAGCCTGAAACAATTAGAAGCTAAGAAACTATTTGTCCAGAATACTGTGATCCCTTCATCACATGCCTTCAGGACTCATGCATCATGGTGTCCATAAACTTCCTGGACACTTAAGAACTTACATGCTCAAAACACATTTTTCTCTGTGTTTTGGAGAGCTCTGGATAAAATAACAATGATGATAATAAGACAAATGCTGAGTACCTGCTGTGCATGGAGTGCTCTGCTGCATCCTTCTTACAGGTAATTTCTCTCGGTCACCCTCCCAGTAAGAAGTTGTCCCTGCTTGACCTTGGGTGCAAATGAGAAATTCACAGTCAGGAACCCATGGGCATGATAAAGAGCCCTGGTCCTGGGGCAGAACACCAAAGGAATTGTTAAAGTTCCCTTCATTCTCTAGAATAAAACTAATCACACTGTTTTGGGCATTTGAAACAGATCTGTGACACCTGAGAGCATCAGTCTATTTGCAGCATAGGTGGTCCCCTCTGCTCACAATGCTCTCCTCTTCCAGAACCTCAGCTCTCCCTTGCCTGTTAAACTTCTTTGCCTCCAAGGATCAGCTCCAACTCCCTCTCCTCAGTGGTATGGTATAACTTCCTCCAATAGGTGAGGGTTTCCTTTCTGGGCTCCACTGATCCTTAGAGGTGTCCCACCCATCAAGAACCACAGACTGTCCAGCATCTTTTGATGGTTTTATCTCCCCTAGAGCTGGGAGTTTGTTCTGTGTGAGCTCATGCCTGCCTCAGACATCAGCAAGTCATACTGAGGAGCCTGTCATCAGTCTCTCTCCTGGCAGCAGCCAACCTTGAACCTCCTCCAGCTCTCTTCCTATGGATCCAACTATTCTCTTGCTCCAGAGATTGCAAGAACCTCTGGTCTGCAACCTTCTCTACCCTAATGCCCTTACCTGAATTTGCAATAGGCTGTCGTGCATGCACTTCTACTTCTGCCCTCATTTCTGTTCCTCTAGTTCAGGCCTTGTATGGAAATGGCTTTTTGACCAGTTTTCCATTCCTGCACACTCTTAGAGAGCCTGGTCTCAGCACAGCTCAGACCTAGCTCTGCACCTTTGCTCAGAGACTGTCAGTGTTTTTTCAGTGGTGCTAACAAAGTACTATCTGGTGATCTGGGCATCTGTGGACGAGGCAAGACTTCAGCTCTCGTGTCTTATCAGCCTGTCTCCCCCTGTTCTCAGAAAACATTCTCCAAACCAAGAACTGGTTTGTTTGTTTTTTTTTAATATACACTCATGGACTATTTCTTAACATGCCCATACTCCTCATCTCCAAGCTCTTGCTCACACAAAGCTTCTACCTGTCTATTGGTTTCTTTAGAACAAGGTTCCCTTTAGTAACTCAGCCCCTCCTTGCCCATGTTCAGCGGAGGCATCCCCATCTGGATCAGGGTCCTCACCAGCTCTGCAGACCACAGGCAGCAGCTAAACCTCTGAAGTCCATGCCAGCCTCTACCTCACACTGGCAGGTGTCAGGAAAAAGGGAAATGACTGATTTTCATTCAAGGAGGGTGAGGGGTTAGAAAGACACAATCACATAATGCAAACTCAGTAAGCCAGCCAGAACCCAGAACACAAACTTAGAGGTGAGTAGGGAAAATGCATGTTAATTTTCTGCCAAGACTCCATGGGACCTACTGCTCATGAGATAGGTACTTACATGTATCATGTTTTTGTTTTTTTTTTCCAGAAATAAATTCAGTCTACAATTTGAGTTTCTACAAAGAAATAATGGGATAGATTTCTTAGATAGATTAGATAGATTTCCATGTCAATCTATATTGACCCATAATAAAGCTATTTTCAATAGTTCATATCAAAAGGACACAGAAGCAACACACACACACACACACACACAAAAATCCACACACAGAAACAGTGTAGGGCCTTACTGATTGCCAGAGCTTATGGAAGGGTGCCTATCCCAAAGGCACCCACCTCAGAACTGTCACTTCTTATCAGGCCCCTGTTTCTCTAGAGTGGGATTGTGAGCAAAGTCAGGTGGGATTGTGAGCAAAGTCAGGTCCATCCCTTTCCTGGAGAAATGGGTGTGAGAAATCAGCAATTAAGTAACATGGACAGCTGCTCTGTTGGGCACACAAGTCAATGCCTCCATCTGATATGCACAAATCACATGACCACATGCTCATACACATGCACCTGCCCGTGCTTGCCATGGACTGCTTCTTGCCATGTCAGTGCTTGCAGAAACTGCATAATCAATGCTTAGCACCTATAAGTACACTGTGACAGGCACACATACACCATGTATTTTCAATGCAGTTGTGTATATGTGCACTGCACAGCTGCACACTCTCAACAATCTATTAGACCAACATCAAAGAGCGTGTGCATCCTGCCACCACAAACTCAACGAGCTTAAAAGTTAGGCTTTTGCATGTTCACTGAGAAGATGGGGCCCTGCCAGAAACTCAGGTCATAGAATTTAAATAAACATGTGTTGACTTTAGATGAGAGAACAAATCCGTTTCTCTCTAAGCCTCAGTTTCCTCACCTTTTATGAGTGCATGTTAGTCGCTCAGTCATGTCCAACTCTTTGTGACTCTATGGATGATAGCCCGCCAGGCTCCTCTCTATGGACTTCACCAGACAAGAATATTGGAGAGTGTTTCCATTTCCTTCTCCAAGGGATTTTGCTGACCCAAGGATCGAACCCAGGTATCCTGCATTACTGGAAGGTTCACCAGAGAAGCCCCAAAAGTCTTCACATTACTAGGTAGGGTACTGTTTACAATGATCATGCATGTGTGCTAAGTCACTTCAGTTGTATCTGATTCTTTGTGACCCTATGGAGTGTAGCCCACCAGGCTCCTTTCTCCATGGGATTCTCCAGGCAAGAATACCAGAATGGGTTGCCATGCCCTCCTCCAGGGGATCTTTCGGACCCAGGGATCAAATCTATGTCTCTTATGTCTCCTGCATTGGTAAGCGGGTTCTTTACCACTAGTGCCACCTGGGAAGTCCCCACCTTTTATAGTTGGAGCTAACAGAGGCTGTTTCATAACTTCTTATGGAGATTAAATGATACAATCAGTATAAAACATGTAGCTGGTATATGGCTCAATGATAAACAATCTGCCTGCCAATGCAGAAGACATGGGTTTGATCCCTGGTCTGGGAAGATCCCACATGCCATAGAGTAACTAAGCCCATTATGCACCACAACTACTGAGCCTGTGCACCCTAGAGCCCATGCTCTGCAATAAGAGAAGCCTGCGCGCCTCAACTAGAGAGTAGCCCTCACTTGCCAAAACTAGAGAAAATCCTCACAGTAATGAAGACCCAGAAGAAACAAAAATAAATAAATAAATAAAATTATTTTTTTAATGTTTCATAGTGTTATTTAAACACTATTAATTGAATGTTTCAGTAACAGAGAATCATAACAGAGATAAAATATCTGATAGAAGCAGTCAGTATACACCAGAAAAGATGGACAGAGCATATCACCTTGGGGAAAGACATCATTGCTGAGTTTCATCTCAATACATGCTTCCACGGACATTATAAGGTGAATAAAGCAATTCTGCAGCTCACACAGGGGCTCATAGAGCTTCTTCCTGAAAGTGACAGGTGTCATTTTGACTCATTTTGCTGGCCAAGGTGAGTCAGCAAGTACATTTGTCTATCCCATTCTCCAGGTTTCAAATCTGGTTGGGAGGTCTAGAAGAACCCATCCAAGGCTCAGTGTTCAGGGCAACATCATGCTGACATTAAATTAGGAACAGGAGAGGAACATGAGTGAGGGGCTGTTTTCAGTTCACAGATGGCTAATGCTGAAAGCTCCACAACCAATGGCTGTGTTTAAAGACCCACTAAGCTAAAAAGGGAAAGATATATCCAACTGAATGAAGAGTTCAAAGGAATAGCAAGAGGAGATAAGAAAGCCTTCTTAAGTGAACAATGCAAAGAAACAGAGGAAAGCCATAGAATGAGAAAGACTAAAGGTCTCTTCAAGAAAAATTTAGATATCAAGGGAATATTTCATGAAAAGATGGGCACAAGAAGGACAGAAATGATAAGAACCTAACTGAAGCAAGAGAGATTAAGAAAAGGTGGCAATAATATAAAGAAGAACTGTATTAAAAAGGTCTTAATGACCCAGATAACCATGAAAATGTGGTCACTCACCTAGAGCCAGACATCCTGGAATGTGAAGTCAGGTGGACCTTAGAAAGCATTGTTAAACAAAGCTAGTGGAGGTGATGAAATTTCAGCTGATCTATTTAAAATCTTAAAAGATGATTCTATTAAAGTGTTGCACTTCAATATGCCAGCAAATTTGGAAAACTCAGCAGTGGCCACAGGAGTGGAAAAGGTCAATTTTCATTCCAGTCCCAAAGGGCAATGCCAAAGAATGCTCCAACTACTGTACAATTGTGTTCATTTGACATGGCAATAAGGTAATTCTCAAAATCCTTCAAGCTGGGCTTCAGAAGTATGTGAACCAAGTACTTCCAGATGTACAAACTGGGCTTCAAAATGACAGAGGAACCTCATTGTGTCCTTGATTTGCATTTCCCTGATAATGAGTGATGTTGAGCATCTTTTCATGTGTTTGTTAGCCATCCGTATGTCTTCTTTGGAAAAATGTCTGTTTAGTTCTTTGGCCCATTTTTTGATTGGGTCATTTATTTTTCTGGAGTTGAGCTGCATAAGTTGCTTGTATATTTTTGAGATTAGTTGTTTGTCAGTTGCTTCATTTGCTATTGTTTTCTCCCATTCAGAAGGCTGTCTTTTTACTTTGCTTATAGTTTCCTTTGTTGTGCAGAAGCTTTTAATTTTAATTAGATCCCATTTGTTTATTTTTGCTTTTATTTCCTGTATTCTGGGAGGACTTTTGGACTCTATGGGAGAGGAAGAGGGTAGGATGATTTGGGAGAATGGCATTGCAACATGTAAACTAACATGTAAGAACGAAGCACAAGCCTATGCTCGATACAGGATACAGGATGCTTGGAGCTGGTGCACAGGGATGAGCCAGAGAGATGATGTGGGGTGGGAGGTGGGAGGGGGATTCGGGATTGGGAGCTAATATACACCCATGGTGGATTCATGTCAATGTATGGCAAAACCAATACGGTATTCTAAAGTAAAATAAAGTAAAAATAAAATTTAAAAAAAAATAAAAAATAAAAAAAAAATGACAGAGGAGCTAGAGATTAAATTACAACATATGTTGGATGATACAAAAAGCAAGAGAATCCCAGAAAAAACATCTATATCTGTTGCATTGACTATGCTAAAACCTTTGACTGTGTGGATCATAGAAACCTGTGGGAAATTCTTAAAGAGATGGGAATAAGAGACCACCTAATCTTGCATGCTGGTCAGGAAGCAACAGTTAGAATCGAACACAGAATAACAGACTGGTTCCAAACTGGGAAAGGAGTACATCGAGGCTGTGTATTGTCACTCCTATTTAACATATATGCAGAGTACACCATGTGAAATGCTGGACTGCATGACTCACAAGCTGGAATCAAGATTGCTAGGAGAAATATCAGCAACCTCAAATATGCAGATGATACCACTCATGGCAGAAAGCAACGAGGAACTAAAGAGTCTCTTGATGATGGAGAAAGAGGAGAGTGAAAAAGTTGGCTTAAAATGCAACGTTCAAAAAACTAAGATCTTGGCATCTAGTCCCATTACTTCATGGCAAATAGATGGGGTGGCAGGGTAGGGAGTGGAAACAGTGACCGATTTATTTTCTTGGGCTCCAAAATCACTGTGGACAGTGACGGCAGCCATGAAATTAAAAGACACTTGCTTTTTAAAAGAAAAGCTATGACAAACCTAGACAGTGTATTAAAAAGCAGAGACATCACTTTGCCAAAAAGGTATGTATAGTCAAAGCTGTGATTTTTATAGTAGACATGTATGAATGTGAGAGGGGGACTATCAAAGGCTGAGCACCAAAGCACTGACACTTTCGAACTGTGGTGCTGGAGAAAACTTTTGAGAGTCCCTTGGACAGCAAGAAGATCAAACTACTCAATTCTAAAGGAAATCAGTATTCATTGGAAATGACCAATGCTGAAGTTGAAGCTCCAATTCTTTGGCCACCTCATGTGAAGAGCCAACTCACTGGTAAAGACCTGACGCTGGGAAAGAGTGAGGGCAAAAGAAGAAGGGGGGCAACAAAAGATAAGATGGTTGGATGGCATCACCGACTCAATGGACATGAGTTTGAGTAAGCACTGGGAGATAGTGAGGGACAGGAAAGCCTGGTGTGCTGAAGTCCATGGGGCTGGAGTGCATGACTTAGTGACTGGACAAAAACAAAGCTAGTAATACATAGGATGGTAAAATATATCCTTTGTTTCATGTTTTATTTTCTAAGCACTATTGTTTTTTTTTAATGACTGTTAAAATATTACATTTAATCTTCCCAGGGGCCTCTTTATTCTTTTTTTTTTAATTTTTACTTTATTTTACTTACAATACTGTATTGATTTTGCCATACATTGACATGAATCCACCACGGGTGTATATGAGCTCCCAATCCCGGATCCCCCTCCCACATCCCACCCCATATCCTCTCTCTGGATCATCACCGTGCACCAGCCCCAAGCATCCTGTATCCTGTATCGAACATAAGCTGGTGCTTCGTTCTTACATGATAGTATACATGTTTCAATGCCATTCTCCCAAATCATCATACCCTCTCCCTCTCTTTATTCTTTGGTTTTCAAATTATTTCTTTAAGCACTATCATCCTGTTACTGTTCTCTTCCATCATTACCTAGAATACGTCAGCCAGATCCTCACTTGCCTTGGGAGCTGAATGGGATTTGAACAGTTTTCCCACAACCCTTTCATTAACTCCACAAATTTTCCTCCAGTTCTAAAATCTGAAAATTTACTCTGAATCATTTACATATTTTAAAAAACCAGAGGTTTATAGCAGCCTGTAAAAGGCAGGGAACTTAGTAGAGAAAAATTAATGACACAATAGACAGAACGGAGACAGACCAGTGCTAAATTAAGAAAGATGCTCAATGATTACTAATTTTAGAAGGGCCACAGTATCACGATATTGTATCTTTTCAAATTATTGAATAATAGTGAATCCTTTACACCACATAGAATATGTTGAGTTTTAGCTAAATTATTTTTCCAAGTACTATCCCTGAAGGTGATCATGTTGCCACACCAGTGACATTTATGAAGTACTCACATAATGTTTGGCATATTTTAAGTGTTCAAACTTGTCGTAGTCTTCATGCGTTGTTTGTTTGAAGTTGGGAATGCAAAGTTGGTCTGCAGGGTGCCTGGTCAGAGATTGTTGCTGTTGTGGTGACCCAGCCCCAGCCCCCAAATTAATCCTGCTCAGATCCAAGCCTCCTTCCTGTTTCCAGGTTAAAAGAGACAGGCCCAGTCTCTGCTCATGCAAGGTTCCTAGGAAGGCTCTGGCTGAGGAGCTTGCTCTCTTATCTGTTTATCTGATGTACACCCCATCAAATGCAAGTGACATTCTGCAGCACAAGGATGTGCCCACACCACATGCCTCATGTTTGTTCTTTAGCTAGTAATTAAGCATGCACAGCTACAGATGTGTTGTGTGAAGATATCTTCCAAGTCCTGACAAAGAACCAAAATTATGCATATAATTTATCATCCCAGCCATCTTGAATGTTAACGAGAACACTCCTTGATTAGAATTGTCAAGAAGCATTTGCACCCATGTCCTGTCAGGGAGCATTTCCTCTGCCAGATGCTGCCTTTCATACTAACCACAAAAACACACAGGCTTTCATCCTTTACAATTTCCCTGGCCCATGGAAACAAAATGCAATAAAGTAAGTATTTCTCTTCTCCCCCCGTTCTCTGATTAGGAGCTTTGCAAAGGGCTTTCAAGTTTTCTGTGGGGCTTTTTGGAGAGATGGGTTCAATGGGGAAGGATGTTGTCAACTTGTATTTTAAAGCCTTTTAGAGAACAGTATCACAGACCTGCAGGACCATCCTTCCAGTATCAGAGCCCAGGGATAGGTACTCAGATAGAAGGGTCTTCTCTGCTCAGAAGGAAATGTAGGAGTGGGGAAACCATTGGCCATTTGAGTCAGGTGCTTCCCTGGTGGCTCAGCTGGTAAACAATCTGCCTGCAGTGTGGGAGACTTGGGTTCAGTCCCTGGGTTGGGGAGATCCCCTGGAGGAGAGCCTGGCAGCCCACTCCAGTATCCTTACCTGGAGCATCCCCATGGACAGAGGAGCCTGGGGGGCTGCAATCCATGGGGTCACAAAGAGTTGGACACAATGGAGTGACTTTCACTTCACTTCACTTCACTTCTTCACTAGAAAGTGGCTCTGCTTTAGAGAACTGGCTCACTTGGAATTTGGAATTCAGCTCAGATGTTGAGACATTTCTCACATCTCATTATTGACTTGTGGGTTCGCAGTGGGGATGGGTGTTAGGAGACCAAAGAGTCTGTGTTTTGTCATTGGAATAGAAAAGGAGAGGCAGTGCATTGGAATATTCTGGAAGGAAGAGCTATTATCTCCTCCTTGGGAAGAGCCTTTAATTTCCCAGCCCTCCTCCCACCCTCAGGAATACTCTCAGTGCATGAGGAAAGAGGAAAGAAAATTCTTCTTTATTATCTTGTGGGCTCCTCAAACCAATTATAAATCTACCACCAACACTAACTTTTAATCCATAAAGATAAGTAGGATTTTAATGCAGCATTTTGTCACCATATTCAATTTTCATAAATTAGCCCTCAAGTTAATGCATTGATTGGGAAATGCATTAAGCACAAATCCATCTATTATCTCTGGTCTGAAGGCTTGGTCAGATCCTCACTTAGAGTTGCAGGTCAGAGAGATCTGATGTTGACATCTACTGCAGCCAGCACTGGTGGTCCCCAGCCCCCAGCTCCCGAGGCAAGCTGGGCCCTCAAGTGGCCAAGCTTGAGAAAAGTCACCTTGTAAAGAATACCAGGACCTCTGGAAGAAACTAAAACTGACTACTCACAGGAAGCAATTGTCTCCCTGTTTTTCTGTATCATTTAATTGGTCAACTTTATTCACATTTTTACTTACTAGAAGATAAAATTTTAGAGGGAAAAATGGGTGGGACTTGCCTTCACACCAACTTCAACAGACCTTTGCTTTCAAACCTTTCATTCTCACACCAACTCATCCATCCACCCAGCTCTCTCAGTGGGTATCTTCATTGCAGAGATGGGGAGGCTGAGGCTTCCAGCCAAGATGCAAGTTGGTCAGGCCAAGATACAAAAGTCTCTCAGGTTATTATCTTTCCCACTTACACATCTGGAGACCATGGCATTACAGCCCAACAGTCTCCTTAAAGAGCAAAGACATCACTCTGCAGACAAACTTCTGTATAGTCAAAGCTATGGTTTTTCCAGTAGTCATTTACAGATGTGAGAGTTGAACCATAAAGAAAGCTGAGTGACAAAGAATTGATGCTTTCAACTTGTGATGTTGGAGAAGACTCTTGAGAGTCCCTTGGACAGAAAGGAGATCAAACCACTGAATCCTAAAGGAAATCAACCCTGAATGTCCATTGGAAGGACTGATTCTGAAGTTGCTCCAATACTTTGGCCACCTCATATAAAGAGCTGACTCATTGGAAAAGACCCTGATGATGGGAGACACTGAGGCAAAAGAAGAAGGAGGGGACCAGAGGGCAAGAGGGTTTGATAGCATCACTGACTCAATGGACGTGAAAAGGAGCAAACTCTGGGAGATAGTGGAGGTCAGAAGAGCCTGGTAGACTACAGCCCATGAGGTGGCAAAGAGTTGGACACAAGTTAGCTAATGAACAACACAGCAAGTTGTTTTCATAGCTTTTAGTGTATTGAATACAACTACCTTCTAAATTGGAGGAAGAGATTGCTTTATGTTGTACTGCTTGGAACTTTGTCAAGAATTGTTCAATAATTCAGAAAAGTCATCTGTCTGTTGAGAACCTTGCACATGGTATTTGGATGACCAATTTAAAATGCCCATGTCGGTCTGCATTTGTGGCTGGAAAAATCATGATGATTCTACATATAGATGCAAGCATCTGACATCATTATTTTGGCTCTGGGTGTAATTGTCCCCCCAAATTTACATATGTACATATTGGTACAGCCATCTCTTATTATAAATTGCTTTGTTTTATTTCTCTTTTATACTACAGCTAGAAAATTAGATTGATTTCTTGAAATCCAAAGATAGGTATAGTATATTATACCTACTATTATATTATATATGTTATAATATACAGGAATATACATTATATTATATATAATATTATAGTATTTTATAGAAATATATAGATATAGGTACAATATATCTAAGAAATTCATTTCAAGATAGTAAAGAGAACATCAGCCAATATTTGTCATAAAAGCGGGCACTAGTTTTGAGAAACGCTGCCTGAAGAAGAGTACTTGCACACATACCCCAGAAGACATGTACAAATGGATTCCTGGCAGCATGACCTTCAAAAGCAAAAAGAAAAAGAAAAAAAGGAAAACTGAGAACAACCCATATCTCCATTAACAGCAAACTGGATAAATGCATGCTTAAATGTATGTTGTGGAATAAGAGCAAAAATAAATGAACTAAGCCATATTCATCAGTGTGGGTGAATTTTTTAAAAATATGGAAGAAAACCAACAAATTACAAAACACATATGCAGCAGGAACATTTTCATTAAAAAATGGGCATAACTAAACTATTCAGGAATGTATATAATGTGATAAAACTACAAAGAAAAGTAAGGCATAGTAAATACAAACTTCAGTGTAATTTTACCTTGGGGTGCAATGGGGGAAGAATGCAGCTGGTGAGGGACACAGAGGGTGATGTTCTATTTCTTAAACTGGATGGTGGCTCCTCATCTTATCACTTTAAACACATTATATATACTTTAAGATAGATTGCATTTCACAATTTAAAACTTTTAAAAATCAGATTCTCCTGCCTAATTAGACAGACCCTTTAGTTGCAGACTTCTTTTACAGTTCATCTTAGCTTGCACTGAGGATTGTCAGAAAAACAAAACTATCAGGTCTCCTCTGGGTTCAGAAACACACTCCCTGTAGGTGCTAAGTCGGCACTTGTCTCAGGACATCTGGCCGTGGGATGGTGATGTTGATGTGGGGATGTGGTTCAGCATCCCTGCAACCTCCCAGAGACC
Organism: Cephalophus harveyi; assembly: GCA_006410635.1. Classification (NCBI taxonomy): domain Eukaryota; kingdom Metazoa; phylum Chordata; class Mammalia; order Artiodactyla; family Bovidae; genus Cephalophus; species Cephalophus harveyi. Next base: position 395,332 of record SJYT01078551.1, read on the forward strand.
AACCTGTCCAGTGCCAAGACTCCAAAGGAGCCAGCATGGGAGGAATCTCAGCACTCGGAGGAAAGAAGAGCTTGCCAACATCCAAGGAAATGCAGTTGTCTCTCAAAGAGGGTTTGATGCAGCTGTCTGGCCCTGAGTGATTGATTCTCTACTGCTGGTGGGTCACTGTCTGCCTGCAAAGCAGTCTCTGCTAGATTGCCAGTGGCAGCCACTCAAAATTAGTGCCTAGGCTGCTGGAGGATTTTTATAGTGGGACCTGGAAGCTTCCCCAATCCCGAAGACTGAGGGACTGAGGCAAGGTTTGGCAAAACAAATGTCATTTCGCTTGAAGAATTCAGCCTAAATGAGAAAAGGAAGAAGCTACACACTCAGAATGGAAGAGCAACATCCTTAGGAGGCCAGCAGCATGCTGAGTTCTAGTTACCACAGGACAATAAAACAATTCTTTCAATAAAAAATTCAGGCTCCATCTGGTCTCAGATGGGGCAGATACCTTTTTCCATACTCCTCTACCTGGCGTCATATCTGGTCAATTGAAGGTACATGATATTGAAAAAATTTAATTGAAAAAAAAAAAAAAGCAAGTGAACAAGAAATGTAGAAGATACATATAATACATGACAAATTGGTAGCTTAGACCCTAAGGGCAGAGCCTAGAGCTCGCATTGGGTTAAAGAGATTCTCAAAGCTTTCTTGGTAGAGGTGTGACTTCAAAGACCCACAGATATTAGATGGATGCAGAGGGAAGGGATTGAGGGATGGGATATCCCAGAGTGTGGAAATGGGGACACCAAGGCTGTGAGGTGGGTAAGCACGAGAGCTGTTAGGACCAAGGGAGCTGGCCACCTTGGCTTCAGCCAGCGGAGCAGTAGCAACTAGACATCAACTGTCCACGTCGTGGGGCCTTGAATGTCACACTGCAGGCAACAGAGAGGTGTGCCAGCTGTTGGCCCTGCCTGGGCCCCATCAGACTTCAAGCTGCATCTCCAAAGCAGCTCTCCTGAGTTTCTACACTTTTTTGCCTGCAGCCTTTCCCCAAATTTGTGGTGCTCCCTCAGCTGCTCCCAGGGAAAGCCAGAGTCAGCAAAGTTCCCAACCCCAGGAGGCAGGCATGTGCAGGTCCCATCCTGGCAGAGGGTGTGTCCCAGGCACATGACACATGTGTTCTCAGGGGCACTTCCACAAGGTTGAGCCCACTGTCCACAGCATTCGTGGCACCCAGAATTCACTCTTAGCCGGATGTTCTTTCTACCTGTCCCGCTGGCCTGCCACCTTGTTTCTGCTTCCCAGCTCCACCTCCCAAGGTCTTGTCTCTGGCTATGCTTTCAGGAAAACTCACACTTTTAGGGGGACACATCCAAAGAAAGAGGATCCATTAGACTTGAGTCAATAATGATGAATCTGGCTGCATGTGAAAGCCAAGGTCTCCACGGTGGCGTGGGGTGAATAAAATGGGCAAGAGACACAGAAAGACAGACAGAGAAACAGAGACTCACACAGAGAGATGGAGACAGTTGACAGGCAGGAAAAAGGAGAGAGAGAGAGAGATGTAGAGAAAAACAGACGGAGATAGAGACGAAGAGTGACAGAGACAGAAACACAGAGAGGTGGAAAGGCAGAGAGCCATCAGTGCAAGCTGAAGCTCCCTGGAGGACTGGGCAGAAGAGGCCCAGCCTCCCCAAGAGGAGGGAGGGGAGGGGCTGTGCGCCGCAGGAACAGGGACCAACTCTGCCTGTGTGAGTCTCAAGCCCCCAGGGGTCACTCACTCTGCCTCTGCCTGTTCCCCTACCTCCCGTTCATCTTTGTTCTTCCGTAGCAGGTAGCAGGGAGGCCGAGGCAGCTGTTTCTCAGTTTGGAACATGCGGGAGCTGCTTGGCCTTAGTGACACAGCAAGGAGATGAACGGCATTTTGTCTCCAGCATCTGAGGTGATACCTTCAGAGCCATGTAAATTATTCACCCAACACAAGCACATTTGCACAAGAAAAATATTAGTATTAATGTTAATCTAGAAAGAGCTAGCCTAGGACACAGCACTAGGTATGAATGGCCCAGTACAGGTCCTGGCACAGGGTCAGTTCAGTTCAGTCGCTCAGTTGTGTCCAACTCTTTGCGACCCCATGAATTGCAGCACGCCAGGCCTCCCTGTCCATCACCAACACCCGGAGTTTACTCAAACTCATGTCCATCAAGTCGGTGATGCCATCCAGCCATCTCATCTTCTGTCGTCCCCTTCTCCTGCCCCCAATCCCTCCCAGCATCAGAGTCTTTTCCAATGAGTGGGCACTGGGTCAGCCCACTACAAACCTTTAAGAAATCTACATGACGTCACAAAGAGCAATGGCTGGGATCTTTCCTGTCTCTCTCTGCCCCTGACTCCACACCCTGGCACTGCACCAACTTGGTTTCCTCTTCTGTAAACTAAGGATGGTCCAGAAAGTTTCTGTGGGCATTTAGTGAGGTGAGGCATGTAACACAGCCAGCCCAGGGCCTGGCACACAGACATGCCTCGTGGACGGCATCTATCACAGGAGCCCTGGTATCAGTCACACCACTGCAGGCCTTTTCTGCTTTGCTCAGCTCTCAACACTTGGCACCACTTTACTCAGCTCAATCTCTGCTTCAGCAAAACTTTTTCTGACCCTAAATAGTTCTGGTCTCTCCTCTTCTGAGCCCACCACACTGCTACTGATAGTCTACTGACACTTTGTTGCATGGGATTACAACTTTGTAAATGTCACTTGGTCTCTCCGGCCTACTCTGACTAACAAGGCCCAATGTAATACTCTTTTCCTGCCCCACTGTGTTTTTCTTAGTCTTTGTTACAATTTACAGGGATGCACATTCCCACTGTTCACATTAGATTGTGACAGGAGGGACAGGAAGGCAGCAACCACTTTTGGGTCCTGAATGCCCAGAAACAGACCTGAGACAAAGAGGCTAAGAGCATGTCTTTTGTGTGAAATGTGATGCCTAGAAACCCAAGGAGGAGTGGGGACACCAGGCAAGTTACATCCATGGCCAAGGCTCTGCCTGCCCAGAAAGAGGCTGGGAGAACACGCCTTCAAGTTGTCCCACTCAGTGGGTGAGGAAGCCTGGTTTAACCAGCTCTGCCTCTATCAGTGAAGACCTCTTAGAGGAGGGGGTGGATCTGAAATCCTGCAGAGCGAGGAGAAGAGGGAGGGGAAGGGAGACTAGGCCAGAGGAGCAGCCCAGTGAAATCTCAAGGCAGGAACAGTAGAGCCCATGTAGCTGGAGCAAGAGGCCTGGGGGTTGCATGCGCATGCTGGCGGTGGGGCCAGCAGGGAGGCAACCAGGTCTGTGGAAGCCTCAGCCCACCACTGTGTGCTTGGGCCCCACAGTGTAATTGCTTGAAAGGTGCTGAAGAACTTTAGCCGGCAGGTGATGTAATCAGACGCATGTTTTAAGAAGCTAACCTCTCCAGTATCTTTGTGGAGGGAAAGTAGGAGGGCATGGCAGGAGCAGGAGAGCAGGGCCCAGCCGGGAGGAGCGAGGTGCATCCAGGGGACAAGCGGCTCATCCCAACTGCAGGGGCAGTGTCGGGGATGCGCAGAGGAGGCAGCTGTGGACCCTCAGGGGCACTCATGGGAGGAAATGGATGGGCGCTCATCTGGTGTGGAGAAGGGTACGATGAGGAAGGATAGTCCCAGCAGAGGGAACAGCCCAGCAAGAACACGAAGTGGGACAGCCTGCAGGCGCGTGAGCCCTGTGGTTCCCTCCTGCCTGAATGTGACTGTGATGAAATACTGAAATTAGAGAGTTTCAAAACCTCAATAGCAATTTGACAAAGTAACAGAGTATGACTGTTCAATCTAATAATAAAGAACTGAGCCCTTGTATTTTGTATGGCTTTTTTTTTTAAAATCTCATTTTTCTCATCACTCAATTTTTATTGTATTTTGCAAAAGTATTGGTCTGCAACTGACGGGAAATAAAAACCTAGTCTTTCGCTGACTCGAGTTGGGAAGCTTGGCCATGCGGTCTCTCCATCAGCTTCTGTTGCCAAAACCAAACTCTTCTTAGTCCCAGAGTTAGTTCCCATTCATTTTTTTCTTTTTATGCCAGGAAAGCCCATCACCCCACCTGAGGCCAGTAAGCAAAGCAGAATGTCCTCACCACTCTCATCCCCAGAATTTCTATTGCCCCACATTAGCTCAGATATTCTGAGAGAGGTTTCCCTGGCTTGGCTGAAAGCCAGTACTGTTTACTCTTTGAAACAACAGTGATGTGGATGGTTGTACATGGTACTGAGCCCAAACCAGCACAGAGGGACTATGAGTGATGGCATCTTGCGATTCCTCACCTCCATCGCCCACTGTCAGTAGCCGAGCTCTCTAGAGGTCATTAATGCAGATCAGCTGCTAATGGACTTTCCCTGCTGGCTGTTTTATCTCCAGCACAATTTTTTTTTTTAACTCATTTGGGACTTTGAACTGTTCATATGCATTTTGTTTGTGAGTGCAGACATAAATAAATCCTTTAGTGCTGTTTCCATGCAGCTTCTCAAAGATTCAGAAACTGACTTCCTTCTCCTTCATTTACTTTGCTGAAAGCTGAGCAGTTCTACAATTTACCAAGATGTGGCTGAGGGGCTCTGGGCCGTAACCACTCCCAAAGTGGCACTCTCAACAGGGGCTTTCCAAAGGGCAGCAACAAAAGTTTTTTTTTTTTTTTTTTTTTTCCTGCTTTTCTGGAAGAGTTTCAGAGTGGGTACCCCTCCCCCCATCACCACCCAAAGAGCACATGAGCCCAGTGGCCATTTGCAAAGCACCATTTGCTAAATCAAATCCCTTATGATTATACAGTGGAAGTGACAAATATTACCAAGAGATTAGATCTGATGGACAAAGGTTTGTAACATTGTGCAGGAGGCAGTGACCAAAAGAATCCCAAAGAAAAAGAAATGCAAGAAGGCAAAATGGTTGTCTGAGGAGGCTTTACAAATACCTGAGAAAAGAAGTGAAAGGCAAAGGAGAAACAGAAAGCTATACCCAACTGAATGCAGAATTCCAAAGAATAGCAAGGTGAGATAAGAGAGCCTTCTTAAGTGAATAATGCAAAGAAATAGAGGAAAACAATAGAATGGAAAAGACTAGAGATCTCTTCAAGAAAGTTGAAGATATCAAAGGAACATTTCATACAAAGATGGGCACAATAAAGGACAGAAATGGTGAGGACCTAACAGAAAAGAAGAGATGAAGGAGAGGTGGCAAGAATAAGCATAAGAACTATACAGAAATGGTCTTAATGACCCAGATAACCACAATGGTGTTTTCACTAACCTAGAGCCAGACATTCTGGAGTGTGAAATCAAGTGGGCCCTGGGAAGCATCACTATGGACAAAGCTAGTGGAGGTGATGGAATTCCAGCTGAGCTGTTTCATATCCTTAAAGATGATGCTGTTTAAGTGCCACACTCAACATGCCAGAAAATTTGGAAAACTCAGCAGTGGCCACAGGACTGGAAAAGATCCGCTTTCATTTTAATCCCAAAGAAGGACAATGCCAAAGAATGTTCAAACTACCGTACAATTGCACTCATTTTACATGCTAGCATGGTAATGCTCAAAATCCTTCACGCCAGGCTTCAACAGTATGTGAACTGAGAACTTCCAGATGTACAAGCTGGATGTAGAAAAGGCAGAGGAATCAGAGATCAAATTGCCAACATTTGTTGGATCATAGAGAAAGCAAGGGAATTCCAGAGAAACATCTGCCCCATTGACTACACTAAAGCCTTTAACTGTGTGGATCACAACAAACTGTAGAAAATTCTTAAAGAGAAGGGAATATCAGAGCACCTTACCTGCCTCCTAAGAAACCTGTATGCAGGTCAAGAAGCAACAGATAGAACTGGACATGTAACAATGGACTGGTTCCAAATTGGGAAAGCAGTACTTTAAAGCTATTATATTGTCACCCTGCTTATTTAACTTACATGCAGCAGAGTGCATCATACAAAATGCTCGGCTGGATGAATCACAAGCTGGAATCAAGAGTGCCAGAAGAAATAGGAACAACTTCAGACATGCAGATGGCATAAAGTAAAGAGGAACTAAAGAGCCTTTTGATGAAAGTGAAAGAGGAGAGTAAAAAAGTTGGTTTAACACTCAACATTCAAACACTAAGATCATAGTATCCGGTCCCGTCACTTCATGGCAAATAGATGGGGGGAAAAGTGGAAACAGTGACAAATTTTATTTTCCAGGGCTCCAAAATCACTGCAGATGGTGACTGCAATCATGAAATTAAAAGGTACTTACTCCTGGATAGAAAGGCTATGACAAACCTAGACAGTGTATTAAAAAGCAGAAACATCTCTTTGCCAACAAAGTTGTGTATAATCACAGCTGTGGTTTTTCCAGTAGCCATGTATAGATGTGGGAGTTGGATCCTGAAGAAGGCAGAGCACCGAAGAATTGATGCTTTTGAACTGTGGTGCTGGAGAAGATTTTTGAGAGTCCCTGAAGAGTCCCTTGGACAGCAAAGAGATTGAACCAGTTAATCCTAAAAGAAATCAACCCTGAATATTCATTGGAAGGATGCTGAAGCTGAATACTTTGGCCATCTGATGTGAAAAGCCAACTCACAGGAAAAGACTCTGATGCTGGGAAAGATTGAAGGCAGAAGGAGAAGAGGATGACAGAGGATGAGATGGTTGGATGGCATCACCAACCAATGGATATGAATTTGAGCAAACTCTGGGAGATGATGAAGGACAGGGAAGCCTGACATGCTGCAGTCCATGGAGTTGCAAAGAAAGAGTTAGACACAACTTAGCCACTGAACAACAACAATTTACTGAGCACTTCAGGACCACACACTGTAGTTGCCACTGTAGTCTAGTCTCAAAGATAAAAGAGTAAAGTACAATATATAACCAAGGATCAAATATCATTGCCCCACAAGTCAACTATAGTTGGCAGATGTGTTTGTTTTACATACACATTTTTTAAATGTGTAAAGTGTACATAAACGTACAGATTTCCAAGTTTCCTTGAAAATTCAGAACACTGGAAAGTACCATGGTAGCAATTGAATGTAAAAAAAAAAAAAAAAACATTGTCTGGGGTTGAGGAGTTTGGGTGTCTTGCTGCAGGCACTCATATTTGTGTGGGGAACAGGGGAGGGATAGAGGTGTAGGCATTTAAAGAGGAAACTTCCCTGATTCTTATTCTAAGTTGGAAAGCAAAGGTGAAAATTCTGTCAGCATCAGGGCAGGGAAACCTGAATGAGTGGTTTAGAAAAGATTAGAGACTGGAGTTAGGCTAATAGAACCAGATTTCCTGAAGAGATGGGCTTTGCAGAAGTATCTAAAGAACAGCACACACCAGAGTGCAGCCTTGCAAGTCTGTCCCCAGTAGCATCAGCCCTTGCTCTGGCTGAGCTGGGCAGGCAGGCAGGGGCTATGACTCTCTGATCTCAGCTTCCCACACAGTCATCCACCACGGGTGCACTTAGTATGTGATAGTCAATAGGCCCTATCCTTGGGCTTCCCCTGTGGCTCAGCTGGTAAAGAATCTGCCTGCAACGCAGGAGACCTGGGTTTGATCACTGGGTTTGGAAGATCCCCTGGAGAAAGAAAAGGCTATCCACTCCAGTATTCTTGCCTAGAGAATTCTATGAACTATATAGGCCATGGGGCCACAAGGAGTTGGACATGACTGAGTGACTAAGCACACACAGGTCCTCTCACTGACAAAGAGTGAGATACACAAAGGCCTTTCCCTCAAAGAGCTCATGAACTAGCAGGAGGAACAGACAAGTTAAAGCTCTGGAAGCTAGGAGAGCACATGGTGAAGCTTCAAACCCCAGAGGGGCAGAGCTGCTCAAATGGAGACCATGAGAGAATTACCAGCCACCTACTTTGTGACAGACAAGCTCTAAAATGACCAACGTGATGCCCACCTCTTGTTGTTCATATCTTTGTGCCATCCCCTCTCCTTGGGCTAGATGGGACCTGTGACTTGCTTTTCACCCAAAGAATACAGCAAAGGTAAAGACGATGGGACGTCACTTTTGAAATTAGGTTACAAAGATTGATTTTTCTTGCTGGTAGACTCTATTTCCTTCTTGGCTTGCATGCTTGATGAAATGAGTTGCCATATTGAAGCATTCCATGCCACAAGAGAATGAGGGTGCCCTCTGACCAGCAGCCAGCTAGCTCTGAAACCTTTAGTCCAACAGCCCTCAAGAAACTAAATTCTTCCAAAGACCTTCCCCAGTCAAACCTTCAAATGAGACTCCAGCTGACGCCCTGGCTGCAGCTTTGTTAGAGACCCTGCAGCAGAGGTTTCAGGTAAGTTTTGCTTGTCTCCTGACCTACAGAATCTGGGAGATAATAAATGTGTTTTAAGCTTCCAAATTTGTGGTGATTTGTTATGTGGCACTAGGGCTTTCGGAGTGACTCAACGGTGGGGAATCTGTCTGCCAATGTAAATGTGGGAGACGTTGTTTTGATCCCTAGGTCAGGAAAATCTTCTTGAGGAGGAAATGGCAAACCACTCCAGTATTCTTGCCTGGAAACTTCCATAGACAGAGAAGCCTGTTGGGCTGCAGTCCTTGTGGTCACAAAGAGTCATACATGGCAAAGCATGCATGCACACACACACTAGATAACTTATTAGTCATCTGCATTTATGTCCCCTGCTTTGGGGACAGCAAGTCATTTATAAACACATTCACCAACTTGCATATGGCCTGAATATGTGTGTTGTTGAGTCCTGGCTGTTGGCTGAACGGTGCCCAGAAGGTAACAGAGACAAGAGAAATGGCAGTGGCTGTGCCCTTCTCCCTCGCCTAAAGCCACAGCTGTCTTCCCACCAGTGGCTGATACCTCCTCACATGAGCAGCTGCCTGTATCTCTCAAGCCTGGAGAGAGGCCAGGGATTCCGGCCCCACTTCTGACCTTGGCCAGATCCCCAGCACTGAGTGGGCCCAAGTGTATTCTAAATTCCTTCAAATACCTAAGCATTAGTTTGTTCAGGACTTGAGCCAGGCCTGGTAACAGGGAGGGAGTAAAATCTAGCCTGTGTCTGGAGGCTCTCAGCTGGCAGAGGAAAGCTCACAGATGGGCAGCATCAGGCACAAAGCCAAGGCGTGGCCTTGCTATTGCCATGGACCCCATCTAGGTGACTCAGAGCTGGATGCTGTCTCACAGAGGGAAAATGAGGGAACAGAGCCAGCCTGGCCTGTAAATGAAGCAGTGATGCAGTCTGGGGAAACCAGAAGGCTCCTTATATCAAAAATCTCTACAGACCAAATGCCAAGATTAGCCCACTAGCTCATCATTCTTCAGGTTAAGCAGTGGCCCAAGTCCTTTTTTAAGGTGTAAATACCCAGGAGAGCAAATCTCCTACATCCTCATCACATGTGTTTAAATGTGTTTATCAGGTTGATTTATCTCTAACAAAGGGGCTCAGGGTTTAGGAATCTCTGAACCTTGTTCATATCTCCTCCTTATTCCCTCATTCTCCCTTTAAAATACCTAGTTAGAAAGATGGTAACGATAACCCTGTATGCGAGACAGCAAAAGAGACACAGATGTATAGAACAGTCTTTGGACTCTGTGGGAGAGGGAGAGGGTGGGATGATTTGGGAGAATGGCATTGAAACATGTATAATATCATATATGAAACAAATCACCAGTCCAGGTTCAATGCATGATACTGTATGCTTGGGGCTGGTGCACTGAGACGACCCAGAGGGATGGTACAAGGAGGGAGGAGGGAGGGGGGTTCAGGATGGGGAACACATGTATACCTGTGGTGGATTCATGTTGATGTATGGCAAAACCAATACAATATTGTAAAGTAATTAACCTCCAATTAAAATAAATAAATTTATATTTTAAAATAAATAAATAAAAGTAAAATAAAATACCTAGTTATCTCTATGCAAATTGAACTTGAGTTCAAACAATGTTGGACTTTCCCCCTATTGCAATAGTATATTACTGATTCAAATCTATCCTTACCAATTTACCTGCTGTCCAGCTGTATCAGCCTTTGACAGTGAACAGTGATGAAATTAAACATGTTTTGGGTTTTTTCCAATTTTGTTCTTCCCCATAATTTTCTCTACATTGACTCAGAGCTGCTTTTGTAACTGGGGGAAAAAAAAGGTTCTATTTAAAGCAACACTTCTGATTCACTGGAGACATTCCAAGATCAGAGCTTGAGAATGGTTGTTTTAAAATCTCCCTCCTTGTCTTTACCTTGAGGGTAAATGGGTCTCCACAGAAATTCGACAGAGAGGTTCCCGGCCCTTACATTACGTTGCCATTGTTGCCCTCCACACTCTACGTAAACACAATTCCGCAGCACTAGGTTCGCAGCCATAACCAGAGCAAATATGTTGCTGTCATGCCTCAGTTTACAGCCCTTATCGCTCGTGACTATGCCTTAAGAACTGAAAATGCTGGTCTGCTCATAGCCTACATGAAAGTTCAAGAAAGTCTTACCATTTGGAGAGCTGTGAAATGGCACCTTCACAAGTGCAATGAACTCTGGCTAAAGCACATGCTAACTAATGGGCAACCCTTCCTGCCAGGGGTCAGGAGCTTCAGGAAGCAATGCCTCCTTAGCACAACACTCAGGCCAGCACAGGCATTCAGCCTAGTATTCTTTTCTTTTTTCCCCAAGTTGTAATTCACTTTTATTACTCTAGACTTCAGATTATATTTTATGACTAGATCCATGTCACTTCTAGCTCTGATGGAGTGGGAATTACAAGTCTTATAGCTGTCTGGACAGCTAGTAAGGTTGGGAAGAAGGGTAGATAAATATTAGATGGGCAGCAAGTACTTTCTGTCACATTCGCTTCCTAGAAGGTTGAACATGTGTAATTGATCTCTAGGTTTTCCCTGGTGGCTCAGTGATAAAGAATCCGCCAGCAATGCAGGAGACACAGGTTCAATCCCTGAGTCATAGAGAAGATTCCCTGGAGACGGGAAAGGCAACCCACTCCAGCATAGCCTGAAAATGCCATGGACAGAGGAGCCAGGCAGGCCACAGCCCACGGGCTCGCAAGAGAGTCAGGCATGACTTTGCGACCAAACAGCAACAACACATTGGTCTCCAAACCCAGTCAGCACTGAGCTGGATCCTTAAGCTAATGTCGGTTGCCTTTGACAGTGGCAGTGGACACTGACATGGGGGGAAAAACAGGAGGAAGAGTGATAGCTCACTCGTTCAAAATGGAATTGCAGTTTCAGCCTAGTATTCTTATGAGGACAAAGCAGGGCCTTTTCTGAACTCCAAAAGGACTGAATTATAACTCAGAAATTGCTCAAAGTATTCAAACATAACTGAGAAACTGAGCACACACACATTCTATGGTTAACAGTCCCAGTATTTTAACTGAAGGTTTCTAAACTTCCAGGCCAAAGACCCCATGGACCAATTACCCTACCCATTGCTACTTGCCAGCATCACCTCTGGTAAAATGATTCTAATATTGGAATGGATAACATTTAGCATAAACACAATTAAATTCTTATTTGCCTTCAAAGCATCTTATCAAAGTTCATACCTTTCAAACTCACACCACGGATTCAATTCTACTGACAATGAAGAGAGCACAAAGAACAGCCACTGGGCCTGATGAGCTGCCAGCGTCACACAAATGTGTGGCCCGTGGTTCAAAGCCAGCTTGCAGTGACACCAGAGTGTTTTAAAAGTTGAGTTTCTCACTTCACCCCTATTGGCTATTATGAAACAGACAGAAACAGCAAATGTTGGAGAGAATGTAAAGAAAAGAGAACACCGTTGGAGGGACTGTGTGCAGCCGCTATGGTAAAATTGTATGGAGGTTCTTCAAGAAATTAAGAATAGAACTACCATGTGGCCCAGCTAGCCCATTTCTGAATACTTATCTGAACATAAAAACACTAATTCAACAAGATATATATATACCCCTATATTCATTCAGCACTATTTACAGTAGCCAAGATATAGAAATAAGCTAAATGTCCCTCAATGGATGAATGCATTAAAAATACATATATTTTCAATGGAATACTACTCAGTCATAAAGTGTGAAATCCTGCCGTTTGCAATAACATAGAAGGATCTTTAAGCCATTAGGCTAAATGAAGTAAGTCAGACAGAGAAAGACAAAGATCATATGACCTCATTCATAAATAGAATCTAAAAAGAAGCAAAATGAACAAACAAAATAGAAATAAACTCATAGATATAAAAACAGATTTGTGGTTACCAAGAGGGGAAAGGGGTTGGAAGGTAAATGAAATGGGAGAAGGGGGTCAGCTGTATGGTGGCACATGGTAACTAGATTTGTGGTGGTAATCACTTTGCAGTGTATACAGATTATAATTATAGTGCTGTATACCTGAAACATATAATAAAAAATGATTTTTTAACCTTGAGTTTTTGAAAGCAGCTCTTCTGCCCCTTTCTTGTTTGCCCATTTCTATTCCCCTTCAACCTTGAAATAACCTAATTATAAGAACAAGGCACTCACTAGGCAATTTAAACTAGCTTTTGATTTATGCTCTCTTGAATGTATACTATGCCTTGGCTAATCTACTGATTCTTTTCCTAGGTTAAAATAAGTAAGAATTAAGTAGTTAAAGAATGACTATCTCCTCACCCTCAACAGTCCCATTAGCAATCCTGCAGGCAGATCACAGAGTGGGTAAGATAACATCTGAAGAGTCAGGCAGCCTGCATGCAGTGGAGAATACAGCAGAAAGCATGACCATATAGTTGACTCCCTTCTGCCTTTGCAATTCACTGAGATTCTTTCCCTCTTTTTGCCTTTGAAAATTGTCATGGGTGAGTGGAATCTCAGTTGATCTTGGGACATGAATCCACCTTCTTGCCAGATTGCCATCTTTCTTGATTAAAGCATCTTTCCTTTTTTCTGATGCTTTCATCTCAATTTTTGACTTTTAAATGGCAAGCAGCCAAATCTAAGCTGGGTAACATTTTTACCAACATTTTTTAAGCTTAGAGATTCCACAGAAAAATCATCAGTTCTCTTGAAAAAATTCAGAGGGTTTGACATAGGGTCCTTTAGTATCTGCTGTCTCTTTTAAACAGTTTGTACTCTCTGATATACCCCTGCCTGCTCTGGCCTCTTTTAGTCCTGAATAACATCTGTCTGGCTGTGGGAAGCATGGTTATACCCCCTCCCAACTCCTAAACACAGCCAAATTGTGGAGCAGGAAGAAAAAGATCCTGCTTTTCAGACGGTTTAGGCCGCAGCACCAGCGTGAGGGACCCTGCTCGGTGAGGCCGGGACCCAGCAGCCGGAGCTGCAATGACAGCCTGCAGACGGGACGCCAGTTGCAAAGTCCTCGTGGCAGCTGCCGCCCGGCCCCCCAGCTCATGCCTCCTCCTGGGAAGGCGCAGAATGAGAAGCACCATGGAGCCAGCTGAGGCCACGGTTCAACCAGAGGGCGACCATGTCCGGCTTCCAGAGCCGTCAGAATCTGCAGGGGCCGTGCCCGTCCACAGAGGAGTGCGGTCATGCCAGGCTGGTCCCGAGGCCCTCCAGCCGTCCTGGTGGAGCGCGCCACTCGCCAGGGAGGGAGGCCACAGGGCAGGATGCGTGGCGTCCACACCAGCCTCGGAACGTCCTTGGGGAGCCACATCATGCCTCAACTTGAACACATTCATTCTCACTGCAAACGAGCAGAGAACTGTCTTCTTGAGGCTGTCCCAAAGCTGTCATCTGACCCCCTGGGATTCAGGGGGCTCGCGGCTCTGCCCTTTCCTCCTTCTTGTTGAGGCAGAGCCTCTATTTCTGTCCTCCTTTCCTAACAGGGGAGCAGAGCGTGTTCTAGATTCCATCGATAAACCTTCGGATAAAACTGGGCTTGGGACAGGATTCATCCCCTGTGTGTCCTTTGCCAACCCCTCCCACCCACCGCCCGGTGCGCCATTGACTGCCAGGCCTGTCCCTCGAGTCCCTGCTCAGCCGGGTGGAGGATGAGTTTACCAGGCAGACCTAAGAGACTGGTGAGGCGCCGCCCCACGGAAGCACACCGTGCCTGCCTACATGAGGCACCGTGCCTGCCTACATGGAGCTGCAGAGAAGCTCAGAAATTCTCCCCAGACCCTTCCGCGCCGCTGCGACTTCAGGCGCCAGTAGAGCACTTTTTCTGAATGCTCCGTTCCATAACCATAGAGCGCAGGTGGTGGTAGAGCGTGCTGAGGGCTGCTGCAGTGTCCAGCTCTGGGAATGCACGGCTCCTGTTGCGTCCCGACGCAGGCAGGGCCGCAGGAAGTCTCCCTCTGCGACGCCTGGTGTGAGCGAGCCCGCGCCGAGGCCATGGGCCCAGCCCGCTCAGATGGCGTCTTCCCAGGAGCCATCCTCCAGCTTCCCTAACCAGCAATGAGAGACTACTCTCGATATTTTCCAAGAGCAGGACTTTTTCAGTAGGGCAGAGAGTGGAGAGAGTTTACAGAAAACAACTTTAGAGGTGGTAACAACTGACCTGCAAAGCGGAATGGGCCATTTTATGCGCAGTAAAAGTTTCTAATAGCGCACTACGATGGCTTACATACTGGAAAAGTCCCCCAGAACTGCAGGCTCCTAACTGAAATCAGGTGTTCTCAATCCCCTTCAGATTTATGTATTTATAGATATGCATTTGCAGAGAAGGCAATGGCACCCCACTCCAGTACTCTTGCCTGGAAAATCCCATGGACAGAGGAGCCTGGTGGGCTGCAGTCCATAGGGTCGCTAAGAGTCAGATATGACTGAGCGACTTCACTTTCACTTCTCACTTTTCATGCATTGGAGAAGGAAATGGCAACCCACTCCAGTGTTCTTGCCTGGAGAATCCCAGGGGCGGGGGAGCCTGGTGGGCTACCATCTATGGGGTCGTACAGAGTCGGACACGACTGAAGTGACTTAGCAGTAGCAGCAGCAAAAGTTTCTAAAAGAGAGAGAGAGAGAGAGAGAGAAACAAAAATCCTTCTTCTCTTTGTTCTTCTCCACTGGAGGCTTTGCTACCTGGTGGAAGTTTCAGGACAGGCTCTGGAAGGATGGTGTTTGCTTCCATTAACTGAGCAGTTGGTAGAAGAAGGAGCATACTGTGTGCTGTCACCAGGAAAAGCCCCTGCACTATTCTTGGCCTTAGATCACCAGCACTGGGGTATAAACGGAGGAAAGTGTCAGTGGCAAGGAAGGTAAGCCACTGTGCCTAATAATTATTTCTTATTCAAAGAGCCAAGAATTTAAATTTGGGTGCAAATGTTATTCAAATTAAATGACTCCTAAAGCAGTTTAACACATTGCCTGACTATTAAGTCAGAATCTGTTGCTTAATATAGCCTGGCCAGAGTAATCGGAACTATTTGGATCTTTTGGGAGTGGATGATGACACACCATTGAAGCCTCTGGAGTTAACAAAGTGAGTGTCGTCTTTGGAGGTACAGGCTAGTTCTGA
This sequence comes from Cephalophus harveyi, assembly GCA_006410635.1. Lineage (NCBI taxonomy): Eukaryota > Metazoa > Chordata > Mammalia > Artiodactyla > Bovidae > Cephalophus > Cephalophus harveyi. The sequence goes on from SJYT01078551.1 coordinate 410,773, forward strand.
GGTAATAAGTTCATCTGTCAGGCCTTCGTTTGCAGGAGAGAAACGTGCCTCTCTTGCCCCATGAGAGAGAATATTCCCAGTCTCACCTGAGAAGCTAGAATTGCTGGTGTCCCTTAATTAATTACCACCCCTATAGGTCATCTCAAGCCAAGAACGTGCTGTGTGAAGGACAGGTCCAAAACAAAGCAGTTAAGTCACTGATGTGTTTATGTTCTCAACCTCCCTTCTAGGTCCCGGTGACCACCAGTGTCCCAGCCTCGTGGGGCCTGGCTCTCATCCACTTGCTAGCTAATCAGAGCTAACACAATGTGATACATGAAAAGAAAGGAGAAAGCCAAAGTTTTGGAGATAAGTGGAGACCCAGGCTTCTAAATGAAATGCCAGTTTGTAACTGGGCTACCAATGCAACTAGTTAGAAAGTAAGAGAAAGATGGGACAGTTCTCCTTCTAACAAACATTTTTCAAGGCACCCTCCCAAATATTTCTAAGAAAATCTGGTGAATGAAATGTTCCCTCCTCAAGGGTGCCTTGCTTCCAAATATGTTCTACCCCTAACTGTTTGAGGTCTGAAAACTCTAGCACTAGGTCCAGGGCATCCTCATGAGATGAACAATCATTTTTCACTGTGGCAGGGACCTCATGGTCCCTCTTGCGTTACATCAGACCTGTTTCATTCTGTATGCTTTTTTTTTTAAGCCCACCTGCACTTGGCTTCTGTCAATATTTGTTTGTAACTCTGAACTTGTCCTTGGATAACTAAGTTTGTTCACCCATGAGTGGTGTGACTGCCTTTCAGAAATTCTGAAGAACAGCTCTGTCATTGGGTAGACCTGTTTCACAGATGGTTTTTCAGTTCAGAGGCACCCCGCCTCTGTGTTTCATCCTGGATATTGTTCCTGTTCATTCTCTGACAGCAGGCCTTTGGCCCTCTGAATCCTGATCTCCAGTCACTGTATTGAGAATTCATTTCTCTCCATTGGAGAATTCTTGATTCATATGAACCATCAATTTCAGAAGGAAGACAAAATACTTCTCTTAAAGGAGGTTTGGAATCAGGTAGGCAGGTCTCTCCTAATTTTCTAGGCCCATCTCTTACCATCAGTGGAGATGTTTTTCAAGTTACTTTTACCCCAAGAGTGGGGATTTAGGCGTGCAGGAATCCCTTCAGACACGACGATGAGGATAAGTTAGAGACCTCACAAAGAGAGTTTCATTGGCATCACAGGACTTTGAAGAGTCATTTAGCTTGGGCTGCTTATGATTCTACCCCCTGATAAAAGATAAGGATAATAATAATATCTACTTTAGAATGTCATCATGAGCATTAGGTGAAGTGTCAGCTATAAAACTCTTGTGTGGATGCTCAGTTGTTCAGTCATGCTGTTTGTGACCCCATGGACCATAGCCTGCTAGCTGCTCTGTCTATGGAGAGGGTTGCCATTCCCTTAGTGCTTAATAAAGAGCATCTGTGTCTGTTGTTGTTGAGGTTGTTATTTTTATGTCAGTTAAGGTTCTTTAACTGCAAGTAACAAATGCAACCCTGGCTAACTTAAAAACTGAAATTTCATGGGAAGAGGTCACCAAATCAAAGGGCCATCCAGATGAACAGTCACAAAGAGGACAGAAATGGTGGCCACTCCACAGACCCAGGCAGTCAGAGCTAACTGGCAGCTTGCAAGTCTAACTACTCATCCAACCTTAACTCACTCCACTAGAGAATCAAAGAGAAACCAGTCAGGCGAACTTTGGTCACATGGGGTGAGGTGGCAAGATGCTCAGACTGATAATCCCAGTGAGACTTAACACAGTGGAACAGAGGTAATTTCCAAAAGGACAAAAGTAATATTTTTAGTCAGGAGAAAGGATGTGGATACCATACAGAAATCAACAAATATCTGATACAAACCATACTTGACCTTCGTAGAACTTCATTGTCTTTCACTCTTCCTATGACCGGATGATGCAGGCAGGGATCCTAGGGCCATGATCATCAGCCTCCATTCCTTGAAAGGCACTGCATTGTGGCTCTTGCCCACTGCTCTGTGGTTCTCCATCACTTAGACCCAGAATGTGCTCAGCTTGATTAAGTAGATCAGGTCACCCAGTTCTCTGAGGCAGGGATGTCACAATCATTCAGGAGCATCCACATTGGGCCTAGATGATAGCACATAGTAATTTAACATCTGTTTGGCTGTCATGCTGTTATTAAGGAGTTTTATTTTAAATATTTGAGGTGTGATTCTGCTTCCTCATGAATATGTTGATGAAGAATTTCACACTTGTTGGAATCTTGGCTCATGTGTTGGTGGGATTTGAAATAGCACCTTTATGAAAAATGGTAAAATTCTTATTACAGCCTAATGAACAAAGTCCATATGATCCAACTGTAGCAGTTCCCCTTGCTGTCCCTAGGAAACCCATCCTGGTGGTAACTGGAGGATTGAGAATGCTACATCATGGCTTACTTTTAACATGTTTTGAAAAACAATATCTGCAGTAATAAAGTGCTCAAACATACTTGAAATGTGTTTTGTCTCCTGTCCTAATTATACCTATAAATAAATAGTATTTGTTTCTCTGCACCATAAAATTAAATATCTTTCTGAATACCGTTCTCCTACCTTGATGAGAATGGAGAGATTCCCTTGATGAGGACAGCACTTCTGATGAGAAAACAGAGAAGAGGATTAACCATCCAAACACAATAATATGGGAAGCATTGCTTTCTAATTTCCAAACATGATCTCTGTGTGCGATATTCCCCTTCTCATTGCCTGTCTCAATCCCCTGTGTCTGGGGAAACTGCCCCTCACATTTGCGCTGTTTAGGGTCTCTCTAAATTTTAGCTCTCAAGGGAATCCCTGTGAACGCCTCCACAGAGGGTGCCTTGGTATTTACCCTCACGGATAGGATCGATGGCTCTTGACACCCAGGAACTGAATCATCCCACCTACTAGTCTCCTCTGTGCTTATTTCTCATTAACAACATTTGGCCCATAGGCAAGGTGATTAAGGGTGATCATTTATTTGCCACCCACTCAGTGCCCATGGGCTGCCCTGGTAGCTCAGCTGGTAAAGAATCTGCCTGAATGCAGGAGAACCTGGTTCAATTCCTGGATCGGGACAAGACACTAGAGAAGAGATAGGCTACCCACTCCAGTATTCTTGGGCTTCCCTGGTGGCTCAGCTGATAAAGAATCTGCCTGCAAGCAAAAGAGACACAGATGTATAGAACGGACTTTTGGACTCTGAGGGAGAGGGAGAGGGTGGGATGATTGGGGAGAATGGCATTGAAACATGTATACTATCATGTAAGAAATAAAGTGCCAGCCTATGTTCGATACAGGATACAGGATGCTTGGGGCTGCATGGGGATGATCCAGGGGAGGATATGGGGTGGGAGGTGGGAGGGGGATTCAGGATTGGGAGCTCGTATACACCTGTGGCAGATTCATGCCAATGTATGGCAAACCCAATATGGTATTGTAAAGTAAAATAAAGTAAAAATAAAATTTTAAAAAAAAGAATCTGCCTGCAGTCCGGGTTCAACTCCTGGGTTGGGAAGATCCCTTGGAGAAGGGAACAGCTACGCACTCCAGCATTCTGGCCTGGAGAATTCCGTGAACTGTATAGTCTGCCAGGTTGCAAAGAATCAGACACAGCTGAGTGACTTTCACTTTCAGTGTCTGTGGTGGAGGTGGTAAAGCTGCCATGCTCAGAAGCAGCCTTCCTGTTTCTACTTCAGAGCCCACCTGGCACTATTTGAAATGTCCTGGCATTTATCCTTAAAGATTCCCAGGAAGCAGTGTGACACACACGTGCAGCTCTGTTGGGCATGCTACATTGCTTATGGTGGAACCGAATGCACACTGCTGACCACAGAAAGGAGCTCATCTCCAACTCCAGGCTGACTGTGATGAAAGCCCCCTTTTGATGCCATGTGGTTGCACTGCTTCTTCTCTCTCATCCTTCTAAATTGGGGCCAAATATCTTGGTAAGTATTATCCAATGGCTCACGTGGCAGAACGTGCCCAGCCCCTAGAGTAGAAATCATAAGGAGTCAGCCTGGGGAGAAGAGGCGGGCTCAGTAAATACTTTCTGAGAAAAATGGACCACAGGGGTAATCAAGTCTGAAATCTGAGGCAGGTATCTTCAAGTGTTCCTCTTCCTTCCAACAGGCGCAGTTCTGGCTTTAATGCTTCCCAGGGAAGAGAAAGTTCTGGTCATAGCTACCTCAGAATTGTCACGTGGAGAAGTATTTCTTGTAACACTTATACCCACTCTGACGCTTTGCCAAGCCCTGCCCTGGTGTGTGACTCAGACGCTCCTGTCCTCACATATGATCATCATAAGAGTCAGCCCTTGAGCAGCCTTTTCTCTTTTGGTGAACATCCTTTTCTCCTTCGGTGTACATCCTTTTCTCCTTCGAGAGAGAAGAGGAATAAATGCTGAGAGAATCACTGCCCCCCTCTCTCTCCAGGTGTTTTCCACCCCTCTGCCCACACAGAAGTCATCTGTGGCTGGCTCTCCATGGAGTATCAAGAGAGGCAATCCCTTCCCTCCCCAAATGATCCTTAATTCTCTGAATCCTGGGCAGACTCAATCAACTGACTAAGCTCTCAGTGATAAAAATCAAAATGAACAGAAGTAAGTAAAAAAAAATATTGCTACTGGTCCCCAGTCAAAACACTGCCTCTCCTTTCACCCCTCCTCCCCCAAGGCCATCCTCGCTCAGCTTCTGTCGATGTGAATGATGTTCATGCCCACCTTTATCCTGTCCCAGGTCCTCCACCCTCTGTTCCAGACCTGAGCTTCCCCCTATATGGTATGGGCATGTTTCCAGGCATGGTTTATCTCCCCTGCCATTTTCTACTGCTTGGCTAGAGAAAGGACAGGATGACCTTCTCATCTGGATTGCTCTCTGCCTTATTTTGGTTTGTTTCTCTTTGATTGTTCCTAGGTATCCACAATAAACGTCACATCTTATATTGCAAAGACAATCTGCAAACACCCTCAGTGAGTCTACATAAGAGATTCTTACCCTCATTGGGTCTCCCATTTTTCCTCACATCTTATAAGTGGAGTCAAGAACCATTGACTTGATTCTGAATAACCTTAAAAAGCATGACTACAGTGAATAGCCTTGGAAGACAGAATATCTCCTTCTGGAACAAAGATTATGTTTGTTTACTGTCCTGGGTTACATTTGAAATCCCAGAGGATGAAATGGGAAAACTCTGAAAATTGCCAGGTTCCAAAATGTCCCTCTACCCTTTGTATCCTGCTCCCCAGGGGAAATGGCAACCCACTCCAGTATTCTTGCCTAAAGAGCCCTGTGGACAGAGGAAGCCTGGCAGGCTATAGTCCACGGGGTTGCAAAGAACTGGACAAGACTGAGCACACACACACAGTCTCTTCCTGAAGACACAGGAGCAATATTTAATTGAGGCAGTCAGTCACTACTTAGGGAAGCCCCCACAAATGGAAAAGGAGCTTTCCCAAGCACTCTTACAGCTGCCTCCAGCACTCAACTCCCCAAACCCATCCAGAGTACCTAAAACTGGCCTGGGGAGTCTAGGCTGAGTCTGAGAGGTGAGAGAGAGGCATTCAAGCTGAGTTTAATACCCAAGTGCACAGTAAAGTGCAAGAAGTTCAGCAGAGCAAGAGGCTGTCAGAGCAGACATTGCCAGGCTGTCCTAGGAGGGAGGCAGAGAAACTGGGGAATGTGGCATGGCAGAGGTAGCATTTGGGCTGATCCTGAAGTAGAAGAAGGAGGCCCTGATGGGGGCTAGAGTCCATCTTAAGCAAGTGTGGGAGCCAAATTCCACCTTCTACCCTGGCTCGGGGACTCCCCCTGAGCCCACAGAGCCCTCCTGGCACCCGTGTACGTCTCTGTTAGGCAGCTACCAGTGGAGTGTCCCCTAAGTTTGGGCACTGAGCCAGGCACTAGGGTTTTTTACACATCATCCAGTACATGAGGTCCCTGTTGCCATGGAGATGACAGACGAATAAGCAAAAAGTAAATTGGAATTTGGGGTTGGAAGAGGGTGTATAGGAATAATAAAACAGGGGGTGTGCCTGAGAGCTGGGGGTTAGGAAAGCTTCACTGGGGAGCGGGCATTTGAATGTAACCTGATTCATGAGAAGAAACCACCTGTGTAAGAAGCTGGGGAAGGAAGAGTTTGGGCCAAGCTAGAGCATCAAAAGTCCCAGGTTCGGCACAAATGGAACCAGTAAAGATGTGTGTGCACGCACATACACCCATCCCCCCACGAGGGTGGAGAGGTGGAGATTGTGCCAGAGATGTGGAGAGCACCTTGAAGACAGACAGGGTGGGTTTTGCCTGGGGCCAAGTGTGCCTCGCCCACAGTGGACTCTTCCCTTCCCTTCCCTTCAAGTCCAGGCTAGAGATAGAATAGCTGGCCCAGAGCTCTCAGCATAAAATAAGATCTTCCTTCTCTAGGGAAGGCTGGGAACCAAAGGAGCACTGGCCCCGTGTAGGGAGGCATTTTCCAGACTATTCTATCTCCATGTGGCCAAAAGCCCCCCTTCCTATTTTTAGCCATTCAGGGCACTGATATTGGAGGTAAATCCACTACCCAGGCTTCAGGGATCTGCAAGGCTTGCCAAGTGGTCCCAACGCAGACCTGACCCACAAAGATGAAAGCCAAAGTGCTCCTTAAAACAGCATTATTGTGCCTCCAAGTGGGGTTCACAGCACCTCTCTGTGTGCAGGCATCTCTGATGAATCTATCCTCAGAATGTCAATCACATCCTCTCCCTCTGTAAATGAGGTCAGTGGGATATGTAGACAATTTATCTGGTTTAACTAGGACTACCTTGAATAAACCACTTTCCTCATCTTGATTTACCATAAGAGGTTGAACCCTGATGAAGCTGTGTGATTATGATGGAAGTTCTTGTCCCACTCAGGATTTATATTAATTAATAGGACCATATGCTAATGGTCACCTGTACTTGCAGCCCAGCAGGCAGAGGGGTTGCCAGGCACAGGTTTGGCTAAGTAAGGCTTTCAGGAGCTCCTGTGCTGGGCTCCCAACCAGGGGTCACTCACCTCATTAAGGTAGCAGGAATGGAGCCCAGAAGAGATTCCAAGCTGCTGTTTAATAGCTCTCCCGGTGTGCAAAGGACAGGAATTCCCACAAGATTCCTTCTTTTTCAGCTTTCTGCCACCAAAAAAGGGGCTCCTAAATATGGAATTAATCTTTGGAGGAAAGTGACACAGAGAGAATCACATAGGAGACAAGCAAGGGCTGCTGCAGAGTCTGCCCAGAACCATGGAGACCACAGGTCCCGTGGGATCACCCAGGGGCGCACTGGGGTGTGCTCAGCCTTTTCCTGAGCCTTACTGAACTTTGGGCCTGCCTGAGTTTCTTATAAAATGGGCTCTGGGAACACTGAAAGGACCTGGGGGTAGGGGAAGTGAGGTCATGGATACTAAGAGTCTAGCTGCAAGGTTCGGAGAAGGCAATGGCACCCCACTCCAGTGCTCTTGCCTGGAAAATCCCATGGATGAAGGAGCCTGGTAGGCTGCAGTCCATGGGGTCGTTGAGGGTCAGACATGACTGAGCGACTTCACTTTCACTTTTCACTTTTGTGCATTGGAGAAGGAAATGGCAACCCACTCCAGTGTTCTTCTTGCCTGGAGAATTCCCGGGAAGGGGGAGCCTGGTGGGCTGCCATCTACGGGGTCGCACAGAGTCAGACACGACTGAAGTGACTTAGCAGCAGCAGCAGCAGCAGCAGGTGCAAGGTTGGTCACCAGCTTTATATGCTTTACTCAGACTGCAGTATTTTTTAAATGTGGGCAACACATACACATAATCAGAAGAGTTTACATAAAACTCCAAATTCCTGGCTTCAATCAGAAGATCAAAAACGTTGGCCACATTGAGTCCACATTCTCTTGTGGTGATGAGCAATTCATCTAGCCCCCTGTGAGCCAGCTTCCCTTATTTATCTCACCAACCTGGCCCCTGTGACCACCTGAGTCAGTGGACCTCACCAGCTAGACTGGACTTACAGTACCCAGGACCCCAAGAGCAGAGCATATGACCTGCTCAGAGAGCTGAGAAGCAGCTGCCCAAATGGAGAGGAGTCACTTCCAAAAGCTAGGGGAGTGACATTTGTGCTTGATTTCTCCATGGATTAAAAGGGCTAGAAGAGGCACTCCAAAAGGGCAACAGCAGGGACTTTCATGAGAGCTGGCCACAGTTTTATTAAATGCTAGGAACATATCAAGATTCCCAAACCTCTTTTCTGGGCACAAATCATCACACCATAGACATCCCCATCTGACATGGTTCAAGTAGCTTTGGGTCTCAAGTGAAGTCTGGACCAGAAACAACATCCCGTCACTAAACAAGGGTACTCTCTTCTACCCTGAGAGCCTCGGCAACTTGTCAGCCTCTCAAGAAGAAGGAATCCCTACCAGCCTTTGACAATGCTGAGGTATGCCAGAGGATGTGGACAGTAGTCAGGGGTAACACTCCAGTGAGACTCAAGTTCATATTCTGTACATGATAATAATGCAGGTGTCACACGGGAAATAAAGACAGGCAGGTTTGTGCCTCCACAGCCAAACCAGGCTCAGAAGCCCACTGAGATCTTGGCTCCCCACCTGCTCCTTCCTAACTCTCATGCCCACATTCCACCTCTTCCAGGAAGTCCCAGCCAATGATAGACCAGGAAGCTTGGGGCGTGTGCATGCATGCACACACACACATGCACACTTATACCCTGCACTTGTCAGAAATGTGAAAGCCACTCAGTCATGTCTGACACTTTGAGACCCCATGGACTGTACAGTCCATGGAATTATCCAGGCCAGAATACTGGAGTGGGTGGCTGTTCCCTTCTCCAGGAGATCTTCCCAACCCAGGGATTGAAACCAGATCTCCCACATTGCAGATGGAGTCTCTACCAGCTGAGTCGGCAGGGAAGCCTACAATCCTCAGAAGCCTTGTGCGTTATTCAGTGCAGTCCGTGCATACATGCTTTGGACCCATATGATCTTCAGAGGGTTTCCAAAGCAACATATTTTGGGGCTGAATTACAAGATCAGAAGAACTGGGGAACTGTTGTTTTAAAACAACACTGCTGAGATAAAATTTAATGGTATAAGAAATACAATATTTTGAAAACATGAAAATAAACATTCTGCAGAGCCTGGATATGGGAAGCTGTGCAGCACAGTTTGTGAAAGCTGGTCTGTTGTGGAAGAAGTATAACAATTTTTAATAGCCTTGTAAATCTCCCTTATGAGATGCAGCTCCTGTAAACATTTCTTCATACTTTTTCTAATATTTACATAGTGCTGTTAGAAGTTATTGCACAGGAATGATTTTCACTGATAACTCTCTCATTCTGAAGGAGCTGCCAAAGGACTCATACTGGAGATGACAGGAAGGAAGATGTCCCCTGCAGGGTCAGATGGATGACACTGCTCCTGAAATCTTCCTTTTGAAGGCAAATTCCTTGACTCCGCAGGCCTCTATCTCCCCAATTATAAAATCAGAAGCAATCATTTCTTCAGTTCCTTTACTTTGCAGCATATATTACTGCTTGGTTCCAGGCATTTAATGAGGCCCTGCGAATAAAATGACAAAGTAAAAAAGCCACCATACCTAATTTCACAGAGCTTCTGGTCCAAAGACAGAAGTATTATGAGAGAAGTATTAATCGAAGGATCACACAGAAAAGGCAATATTCAGTTCAGTTCAGTTCAGTTCAGTTCAGTCGCTCAGTAGTGTCTGACTCTTTGTGACCCCATGAATCGCAGCACCCCAGGCCTCCCTGTCCATCACCAACTCCCCGAGTTCACTCAGACTCGCGTCCATCAAGTCAGTGATGCCATCCAGCCATCTCATCCTCGGTCGTCCCCTTCTCCTCCTGCCCCCAATCCCTCCCAGCAACAAAGTCTTTTCCAATGAATCAACTTTTCGCATGAGGTGGCCAAAGTACTGGAGTTTCAGCTTTAGCATCATTCCTTCCAAAGAACACCCAGGGCTGATCTCCTTCAGAATGGACTGGTTGGATCTCCTTGCAGTCCAAGGGACTCTCAAGAGTCTTCTCCAACACCACAGTTTAAAAGCATCAATTCTTCGGTGCTCAGCCTTCTTCACAGTCCAACTCTCACATCCACACATGACCACAGGAAAAACCATAAATGTGCAACTGCCATAAAGGAAAGATATACAGTTTACCTGGGGTTTCTCAGGGAGATCTGACTTGGTCCAATCTTCAAGGGTGTAGAAAACTTTTCCTAGGAGCTGCCATTCATCAAAATGGAAACTATGGGAAGGTACCAGGTTTGAGGAATAAAGCTCATGAGTTTGGTTTTGGATCATTAAATTTGAGGTCTTTGTGAAAGAGATTTTAAATTGGCTCCATACCCAGGTGTGGAGCACACAGGAAGGGTCTCAGATGGAGATATGAATGTGTAAGGAGGAAGTTATGAACTTTCATGCAGTTTTTAAGAGATGATATACTGTGCTAGCCCAAAAAAAAAATTTTTTTTTAATTTATCCCAAACAATGTTACAGAAAAACCCAAACTTATGTTTAGGGCAACCCAATAATGAGAACAGAATAGAAATGGATCAGACTCTATAAAACCCATGTTAATGAAGTGTTTCTCTACTTTGGTTGCTAGTCAATGTGAACTTCCAGATATTCAAGCTGGTTTTAGAAAAGGCAGAGGAACCAGAGATCAAATTGCCAACATCCGCTGGATCATCGAAAAAGGAAGAGAGTTCCAGAAAAACATCTATTTCTGCTTTATTGACTATGCCAAAGCCTTTGACTGTGTGGATCACAATAAACTGTGGAAAATTCTGAAAGAGATGGGAATACCAGACCATCTGACCTGCCTCTTGAGAAACCTATATGCAGGTCAGGAAGCAACAGTTAGAAAAGGACATGGAACAACACACTGGTTCCAAATAGGAAAAGGAGTATGTCAAGGCTGTATATTGTCACCCTGCTTATTTAACTTATATGCAGAGTACATCGTGAGAAATGCTGGGCTGCAAGAAGCACAAGCTGGAATCAAGATTGCCAGGAGAAATATCAGTAACCTCAGATATGCAGATGACACCACCCTTATGGCAGAAAGTGAAAAGGAACTAAAAAGCCTCTTGATGAGAGTGAAAGAGGAGAGTGGAAAAGTTGGCTTAAAGCTCAACATTCAGAAAACGAAGATCATGGCATCTGGTCCCATCACTTCATGAGAAATAGATGTGGAAACAGAGGAAACAGTGTCAGACTTCATTTTGGGGGGCTCCAAAATCACTGCAGATGGTGATTGCAGCTATGAAATTAAAAGACACTCCTTGGAAGGAAAATTATGACCAACCTAGATAGCATGTTCAAAAGCAGAGACATTACTTTGCCAACAAAAGCCCATCTAGTCAAGGCTATGGTTTTTCCAGTAGTCATGTATGGATGTGAAAGTTGGACTGTGAAGAAAGCTGAGCACCAAAGAATTGATGCTTTTGAACTGTGGTGTTGGAGAAGAGGGGACTCTTTTTTTTAATAAATTTATTTATTTTAATTGGAGGTAAAGTAAAAATAGATAAATTTATAAAAAAAAAAAAAAAAGAGTCCCTTGGACTGCAAGGAGATCCAACCGGTCCGTTCTAAAGATCAGTCCTGGGTGTTCTTTGGAAGGATTGATGCTAAAGCTGAAACTCCAGTACTTTAGCCACCCTTTTTGAAGAGTTGACTCATTGGAAAAGACTCTGATGCTGGGAGGGATTGGGGGCAGGAGGAGAAGGGGACGACCGAGGATGAGATGGCTGGATGGCATCACCGACTCAATGGATATGAGTTTGAGTGAACTCCAGGAGTTGGTGATGGACAGGGAGGCCTGGCGTGCTGCAATTCATGGGGTCGCAAAGAGTCGGACACAACTGAGCAACTGAACTGAACTGAACTGAGTCAATATGAAGAGCTTTAGAAATTCTGATGCTTGGGTTCCACCTACAGAACTTATTAATTTGTGATTGAGTTGGTCTGGGGTGTGACCTGAGCATCTCGTTTTTTAAAAGCTTCACAGGTGGTCCTAATGTATGGCCGTGGTTGAAAACTACTGACTTAACAGCTGGGAAGAGAAAAATAGGCTGCAAAAGAAACAGAAACTATCATGCAGAGAAACAGGAAAATCAAGCAGGAAGGAGGAGGCTCAGCTGTGCCAAGTGCTGCTGCGGGTCAGTAGGATCAGAACTGAAAGTGCCCTTTGGCTTTAGAAACACGAAGGTCCCAGGAGACATCAGTAAGGATCATTCACTCTCTTGTTTCATGGCCTCTCAGAAGCTGGGCTGATGTGACCATCACAGCAGTCAGGTTTTATAAAGATATAGCAGGTAGCACCCAGCATGATTTGTAATGAGTTGAGTCAATGGTGGTGGAGTCTAATGGCTGCCCTGGATATGTACTGGTAAAACCTCTGTGGAGGGGAGTTTGTTGATGTCTATCAGAATTATAAATGTGGAGTTCTCTGGTGGTCCAGTGATTAAGAATCCACCTGCCAGTACAGGGAGCATGGGTTTGATTCCTGGTCCGGGAAGATTTCACACACCATGAGGCAACTAGGCGCCTGCACCACAACTCAAGGGCTGAGCTTACGAGCCACAACCACTGAACCCATGCTCCGCACACCACAGTGAAGAGTAGCCCCACTTGCTGCAACTAGAGAAAGCCCACATGCAGCAACAAAGACCCAGTGCAGCCAAAAGTAAATAAATAATTGTTTTTAAAAAATTATAAATGCATATACCAGGAATTCCACTTCTAGGAAGCATGGCACAGTGACAAATTGCAGAGAGTTATTCACTGAAACAGTGCTTATGACAGCAACAGATTGGAAATCGTATAGATTCCCATCAACAGAGAGTGCTATAACTGGAGTAGGAATACAGTCACTCGTGTATACTTCTAGGTAAAAATCTCCAAGATGCAGCAAGTGAAGACAAGCATTGTGTATAGCAGTGAGCTAACACTTTTCATACAAAATAGGGTTCAGTTCAGTTCAGTTCAGTCACTCAGTCGTATCCGACTCTTTGCGACCCCATGAATTGCAGCACGCCAGGCCTCCCTGTCCATCACCAATTCCCAGAGTTCACTTAAACTCATGTCCATCGAGTCAGTGATGCCATCCAGCCATCTCATCCTCTGTCGCCCCCTTCTCCTCCTGCCCCCAATCCCTCCCAGCATCAGAGTCTTTTCCATTGAGCCAATTCTTCACATGAGGTGGCCAAAGTATTGGAGTTTCAGCTTTAGCATCAGTCCTTCCAATGAACACCTAGGACTGATCTCCTTTAGCATGAACTGATTGGATCTCCTTGCAGTCCAAGGGACTCTCAAGAGTCTTTTCCAACACCACAGTTCAAAAGCATCAATTCTTCAGTGCTCAGCCTTCCTCATAGTCCAACTCTCACATCTATACATGACCACAGGAAAAACCATAGCCTTGACTAGACAGACATTAGACGGCAAAGTAATATCTCTGCTTTTCAATATAGTATCTAGATTGGTCATAAATTTCCTTCCAAGGAGTAAATGTCTTTTAATTTCATGGCTGCAGTCACCATCTGAAGTGATTTTGGAGCCCAAAAAAATAAAGTCTGACACTGTTTCCACTGTTTCCCTATCTATTTCCCATGAAGTAATGGGACCAGATGCCATGATCTTAGTTTTCTGAATGTTGAGCTTTTTCACTCTCCTCAGGCTTTTTAGCTCCTCTACACTTTCTGCCATAAGGGTGGTGTCATCTGCATATCTGAGGTTATTGATATTTCTCCCGGCAATCTTGATTCCAGCTTGTGCTTCTTGATACTTATTTGTGTGTATCTACTTTCTCTGCTTCCCTTGTAGCTCAGTCAGTAAAGAATCTGCCTGCAGTGCAGGAGACCCAGGTTCAATCCCTGGGTTGGGAAGATCTCCTGGAGAAGAAAATGGCAATCCAGTCCAGTATCCTTGCCTGGAAAATCTCATGGACAGAGGAGCCTGGTGGGCTGCAGTCCATGGGGTTGCAAAGAGTCAGGCACAGCTGAGCAACTAACGCTTACCTACTTACTTATTTCTCTGCAAGGACACTTGGTACAGGTGACTTTATTGTGTGCTAGGTGACTGGAGAATGGAATAAGAGAGAAAATTTTCACTGTTTGTTACCTTTTAATTTTTTGAATCTTGAACCATTGAACCCTGTTGAAAATAAAACTGTGATGGTAATGCCATTTCCCTGAGAAAAACAAAGTAGGATGCGCCCATATTCTGAGGTATAATCTGAGTGGGCTATTTCAGGTACCACACTGATCACTACAAGTCTTCTAAAATGCATATAAGGGTGTTGATGCTTTTGTTGTTTCACTGTTTGTTTTAAGTCAATAAGATTTGAAAAACTGAGATTTATCTTTTAGAGTTTAGCCTGGGTGATTGTTCATTAATGTCAAATATATACTCTAGATGATATCTAATTCCTAAATTCTAATTCCTAGTTGTTGCAGTTCAGTCACTCAGTCCTATCTGACTCTTTGTGACCCCATGGATTTCAGCAATCCAGGCTTCCCTGTCCTTCACCAGGGAAGGTGGTGTCCTCCTGGAGCTTGCTCAACCCCATGTCCATTGAGTTGGTGATGTCATCCAACCATCTCATCCTCTGTCATCCCCTTCTCCTGCCTTCAATCTTTCCCAGCATCAGGATCTTTTCTAATGAGTCAGCTCTTTCCATCAGGTGGCCAAAGTATTAATTCCTACTAACTAAACTTTCTGAGGTTGGTATAGAATTGGTGTAGGAGCCATGGGTCTAGATTTGAGTCCTACTTTTGTCAATGTTTTACTGAGTAGTCTTGGGTGAGTTTCTTCATCTCTTTTCACTTCAGTCTATAATGTAAGCTTGGTAATCTTCGCTTTTAGCTGCCTCCTATAAACTATAAGGAACAAATGACATCATAGCTTTGTGTGTGCTAAGTGAGGGCTTCCCTGGTATCTCAGTTGGTCAAGAATCTGCCTGCAATGCAGGAGACCCTGGTTCAATTCCTGGGTCAGGAAGATCCCCTGGAGAAGGGATAGCCTACCCACTCCAGTATTCTTGCCTAAAGAATCTCCATGGACAGAGGAGCCTGGTGGGTTATAGTCCATGGGGTCGCAAAGAGTTGAACATGACTGAGCAACTAAGCACAGCACAGAGCACATGCTAAGTGAGCTATAAAGATGCTTACAAATGTGGTACCAGTACACACAGATTGTTAGATTATTGCTTGAAATCTGAAGATTTCCTGTAATAAATAAATACCTCCAAGAGAACTGACAACATCCAGATTTTATTATAGGCCAAATAACTCAATGATTTTCCAAACCTTAACCTTTGTCACATGCCCAGGAGAAAGCAGATAACCGTCTGAGCTAAACCGGAGTTTCTCAGTCTTTAAAAAGGACTTCTCTCTGCAAGATGAGTACAGTACACAAAGAGGGTCTGGGGTGGCCACATGCACACAGAGGTGGATTGGCTAACTTCTTAAGCAGTCCATCAAGAAAGAGGCTTGAGGGGTACGCATAACACACGCAGTTAAGAGGATCAATCCACAGGCTTTCTTGGCAGGACTGGCAAGACAGTAAAGTGGCTGTCAAACTCTCCCAGAGGTCCTCAGAGCTTTAGGTGAGTGATGGGGTCTGTAGAGCATGACTGCTATAATATGGTAAAGTAGGCTTTGTTCATCTACTTTATCTTTAAAGGTATCATTAGGAAACAACCTAGATGTCCATCAGCAGATGAATGGATAAGAAAGCTGTGGTACACATACACAATGGAGTATTACTCAGCCATTAAAAAGAATATATTTGAATCAGTTCTAATGAGATGGATGAAACTGGAGCCGATTATACAGAGTGAGGTAAGCCAGAAAGAAAAACACCAATACAGTATACTAACACATATATATGGAATTTAGAAAGATGGTAATGATAACCCTGTATGCGAGACAGCAAAAGAGACACAGATGTATAGAACGGACTTTTGGACTCTGAGGGAGAGGGAGAGGGTGGGATGATGTGGGAGAATGGCATTGAAACATGTATACTATCATGCAAGAAACGAATCGCCAGTCTATGTTTGATACAGGATACAGGATGCTTGGGGCTGGTGCATGGGGACGATCCAGAGAGATGATATGGGGTGGGAGGTGGGAGGGGGGTTCAGGATTGGGAACTCATGTACACCTGTAGCAGATTCGTGTCAATGTATGGAAAAACCAATACAGTATTGTAAAGTAAAATAAAGTAAAAATTAAAATTAAATAAAATATTGATTTTTCTTTTTACAGAAAATTATAAAGTTTCTTCGTAACACAGAGATTTGAGCCTATATATCTCACTAACTTTCACTTTCCTGCTGGTATATATAAATGGGGAAAGCATGTATTAGTGTTCGACACTCTGGAAATGGAAAAGCCCCATTGCAGGTAGAAACACTGCAAAATTCTGCCTGCCAGAGGGTAACGGGAAGGCTGGTGCAGCAAGAACCTGTCAGATGCAAGAGAGCTCACTTGCCTAGGTGGTGATCAGAATTCAGTGACTCCACCAGCACCTGGAACCTGCAGAGAGAGCAGGTGAAGTGGTGCGGAGCAGAGGGGCCTCCAAGATACACTGGAATCTTACCAGGATTCATTTAGGTGAAGCGGTCCCAAATGGCACCCAATCAAGTTTCAGTGGCCCCTATTCTATCCCGCCAACTGTCGAGGTCCCCATTGACATCTCAGCATTCTGAGAAGGAGAGGGAGGGGTCGGGGAGAGGCCCAGAGTTCTCTGCTCCCCACCACCCATGTATTCTTGTCCGACCAGTGGGAGAAAATGGGTACCAGGTCCCCTTCACCCACAATGTCCTGCTCCATCCCACCCTTAATGGGAGGAGTCTTTGGGAGGAAAAAAAAAAATAGGAGTTAGCAAGAGAAAGCTGTGTCAGTCTTACAGATGCTTCACTCAGATGAAGGTGGAGATACAAGGAGACCAAGGTTTGATGTGAGACTTGAAGAAGAAGCAAGGAAACCCAGGAGGAAGGCAGATAAAGAGAGGGGGCTATTCAGGGTATGTGTAGGAGGGGAAGCTGGTCCTGACTCAGAGCGGAGCTTGAAGAACCTCAGTTCCAAGTTCATTTTGCTCCCTGACAAGCGGGATGGGAGCCTTCATGGTGAAGGACCCGCACCCCTCCCTAGTCACTGATGGCACAGCTGCATAACTCTAGAATTAAGAACCCTACACTTCTGGGCAGTTGCAGGACCGTTCACTGTTTGTTTTTCACTGTTGCTTTCATTTTTAATTTCCCAAAGTGTTTCACTGTCGCAAAGAGTCAGACACGACTGAGCGACTGAACTGAACTGAACTGAAAGTGTTTCACTGTAACTTTTATATCAGCAAAAAAGATGTTTTAAAATTAAAACAAACCAACAAAACCCTTGAATCTCATCTGCAACCAACATCCAGGGTCATTCTCTGGAGACACAGACACCCACTGACGTAGCAGGGTGCCCATCACTTCCCCCAACACCACACCCACACCCTTCGCCACACAGCTCTTTTTCCCCCTCATGCCTCAGGGGTCCAATCCTTCTGACGAAGCCAGCTCCGATGGCGTATCCTGAGGGCGTCACTCACAATCACCCCAGCTGGTGCAGTTTGTCTGCCTCGCTGCACGGCACACACTGTTTGGTTTATGACCAGAGCCCCATGAGACTGGGTGGAGTCTGCGTCTAACACAGAATCTGGCACCAAGTTTGTGGACAGAGGCCGTGGGTGTAAGGGTCTCTGGGTCAAATCCCCATAAGGTAGCAGCCAGGGAAAGACATGCCAAGGATAGGCTAAATGCCTCCTGTGTGCCAACTCATTTGATCCTGGAAACAACACTGCAGGTTAGGTTCCACCGCCATCTCCATTTTACACAAAGTCATAGGACTCTGGGAAGGTCAGAGGTCCAGGCGGTGGTAGGGCTGGGATGTCAGCTTCTGTGACCTGCCTTCAGGCCTGGGTATGTAACCAACACTAGCAAAGCTCTCTGATACTTTGCTTTCCCCTTTAGAGAAATGTTGTCCATGTTATAGCTTCTTAAAGAGACTATGGAAAAGCCTTCTGTGCCACCTGCTATAAGATTGGGAGTTGGGAGGAGAACAATCACCTCTTCCCATTTATGGAGTCTTCTGCATAGACACTGAAAGAGGAAGGAAGGTCATGAGCAGCGAGTTCACTCTGGGTCACATTTCCTTTCAGTTAGTATCTCCCAACCCAGCAGTGCAACATTTTTGACTACCTTCACCCTGGATGCTGCAGAAAATAAGTGAGTTAAAGACCAGCATTTAGAAACTCCTTTTATTACTCAAAGATTTCTGTGACCCCACCACCCCCCAGTGAATGTCACTCTAAGCAGGCTTACAAAGAAAAGGAAAGTTTACAAAGGAAAGAGAAGAGTGGTTTGCATTACTGAAAGCCCAGGCTTGAAGTAGGACTGACTCCAGGAGGGCTTTGGACATAGAGTTCTAATGCCTTTTAACGTGAGATTATTTTACATGTGATGATTCCAGTTCTGTCTCTCCCTTTTATCTGTCCCAGGACCACTCTGCCTTAACTTGTCCTTGCTCTCTAGAAAATGGGCCCATGTCAAGGCTGTAGGATGATTCCTTACTGCCTCCCAACCCTGAAGTGATGGGTCTCAGCCTCGGCCCTCTACCCACCCTGAGATGCCATCCCCACCTCACCTCTCCTGTAAGAAGAGGGAGTACGTGGGAGGGGAGTCAGAGCCCCACAAACTCATAGAAAGAGGGAGAAAGACAGCCGGTAGGGGACGGAGGACCTAGGAGGGTATCCTCGGAGCAGCTCAATGCCCGGGCCCCAGGACAATGCTGGCAGGCTGGGAGCAGGAATGCGGGTGCTCGCGTGAGTGTTGGGAGCTGGCAGTGGTACACGGCTGAGTTCATCGGGTAAGTAAAGCCAGGAGTGGAGGATGGAGGGGGCTGTGATGGGCTTGCCCTGTGGAGGGCGGCGTATGTGGGAGGAAGCTCCAGGGCAGCAGAGGAATGGAGTGAGCGGCCAGCCTCTGATGCTCCATCTCCCCTGAGGCTCTGCTCTCCTGGGCCCCCAAAGCACAGCAAGATGAAGACTGCAATCACCTCCTGACTGATGGCCAAGGCATCACACAGAAGAGCATCCGTGCATTTCTATCCAAACTGAGGAAGTTAAAGAAGCCCAGGTAAAGGACTGGAAGGTGTCCAAGCAGTCACACTAACTGCAAGAAAGAAGTTCGGGATGGGGACGCCCTCCCAGGGACCACAGGAGAAGTGGCAGCCAGGCTCTGAGACCCTGGGTTAGGACCGTTGCCTGCTGTGGCCTTGAGATGAGGTCCTGGCCCGAACGACCCTGTCACCTGCCAGGACCCACCACTGTCCGCTCTCCCACTGGGGGTGAGCGGTGCAGGGAAAGGGAAGTTCCAGGCGAGCCCGATGTAGGAGCCAGGGGCTGGCATCTCTCCTGGAACAATGCGCCCCCGGCCTCCTGTGGCACTGCTAGTGATGCCACCCCTTGCCTTTCAGGAGCTGCCCTAGGGGGTGGTGGGGGGTGGCGTGCGGTCATTGGCAGAGCCCGTGACCGGTCCTGCTCTTGTCTTGGGGGACAAAGGAAAACAGATGTCTGTGAAATGTTTGTGGCTGGGCCAGCAACTCTTGGGGCAGGAAGGAGACATTACTGGCATTAGAGTGGACAGGCTTCAGGGATGCTAAGTGTCCCAGCATGTACAGGAATGGCCCTCATAGGAAGGATTTCTCACTCCAAATTCCAGAGGAAACAGTAAGAGGACGGGCAGCAGCACATATGGAAGCTTGGCCCTGAGCCCCCTCTGCTGGAGAAGGAAATGGCAACCCACGCCAGTACTCTTGCCTGGAGAATTCCATGGACTGAGGGGCCTGGTAGGCTACAGTCCATGGGGTTGCAAAGAGTCAGACACGACTGAGCGACTTCACTCCCTCCTTCCCTCCCTCTGCTGGACAGGGTGTGGCACCGACATTCCAAGGGCTTCTGGGCCCTGTCTCCCCATCCCTCACCATCTGCATGGCTGGCAGAGCGGTTCCTTCTGCTTTGCAAGATTCCCCCACTTAACGGGGACATCAGTCCCCTTGCTGAACACTGGCCCTGAATCTTTGCTCACCCAGACTCGCCGTCTGCAGAGAGCGGACTCCCGCGTGCTCAGCCCAGAAGGAGAGCGGAGGCCCAGGCCCACTCCCTCAGGAGAAGGCGTGTGCGTCCAGAGGGGGAGACTGAGGCAACCTTCCCGCCACTATGGCCCGAGGGTCCCCAGGTCCTGACATCCCTCCCAGCCCCTCACCTGCTCGCCTGTCTCCTGAAGAGCCCAAGCTGTGGTCCTCAGCCACCTGTGCCCCTGATTCCCTGGAGTGAGCCCGGAGATGTGCTTGGACAGGTGGAAAACAGCCCCTCACCCTCCGCAGTTCCTCCCTGGTTTCTGAGTATGGGTGAACAAATTCTGCCACAGGGTATGGACACTGGAGGCTCTGGGATCAAGCCTCCCTCCTCTGAAGGAGTCACGGGTGCCCGCTGCCTAGGTGGGAGGAGGTGAGGGGGAAACACCGCGGGTCCTCACAGGGCAACGGATGGTGAGAGACGACCTTCACAAGCCCCAGGCCCTGTGCAGGGCATGTCACACACTTTGGTGACCTTGTCCTAAAGGTGATGAGTGTCCCCAGCAGAGCCCATGGTGCTTGGGCAAGATTTCTTGATGAGACTTGAAGTAGCTTTCAGTGTCCACACTGGCAAGAAGCCCAGATCCTGGGCAGCTCCTCCTGGGGCCTCATGTGATCACACACCAAACCTGAGATCAAGACCAGGTCCCAGAAGCAAAGCCTGGGCCCACCTCTCCCCAGCAATGGTGGCACCCGAGCCTGGACCCTTCTCTGCGTCTCCAGCCAATACTCTCCCAGCACTTACTGCACACAGCTCCATCCTAGGAGCCAGAGAGGCAGAGAGCCAGCAGCCAAAGAGACCTGGCCACTCAAGGTCTCTCAACCTTCTGGAAAGAGTGCTAGCGCACACACACACACAAAAAAAAAAAAAAAAAAAAAAAAAAACACCTTATTTAAATAATATGGCAAATGCTTAAATAGTACTAATATGCCAGGAACAGATACAAGCATATTAAATGTATGAACAGATTTAGTCCTCTGAGAGCACCTGTGACATAAGGCCTCCATTACTAATAAGGAGGACAGACAGACAGAGGTTAAGAAACTCACACAGCTGGTAGGTAGTGGAGCCTAGTTTTAAATAGAGACAAACCAGTTTCAGACGGTGTTTAGTCATTGCAAAGCCCTGTCCCTCAAATGTGGAGTCTTGCACAGGTTTGTGTGGAGGCCTGTGGAAGAGAACAGCCTTCAGAGAGGAGGTGATGGCCTCAGAGGGGCCTAGATGTTCATCTGCAGAAAAAGGAAGAGCGTTCTGAGAATGAGAACAGCATGAGAGAGGCAGGTTACAAAAGGGCAAGTCCCGTGGAGGAGAGTAAGCAGGCAGCCCTGTGAAATTTCCAAACTGCTCAGGTAGAAAAATCTTTCTGGCATCAAAAATGTTGCATTTTTTTTTTCTTCCAAAGTACATAAATTTCATTTAGTTTGTTCACTCAGTGACACTTAAAGGAAAATGCATTTTACTCATCACACAGCATTTACCTACAGAAGTCAAGAGCCAGACACTGGCTTCCCCACAGATGATGCCAAGGCAAGCTAGAGTCACCCGTGGCCCTGGAGCCCAGCATCCCGGGAGGCTCTCCAGGGACAGGGCACTGTGTACAGGGAGAGCTGGGGAGAGGCGCAGGCACCTGGAGGAGGGATCGAGGTTTTGTCCTGCAGGCAGTGGGAGCCAGCAGCAGGTCTCAAGAGGTAGGAAGATGGGCTCTCTGGAAGTGGCAAGGAAAATGTCCAGGTGAAGGGGATGGATGTGACGTGGGAGGTGATCTGTTGGGAGGCTCAGAGATGGTCCAGGCAAAGGAGAAGAGCCTGAGAGAGGGCAGGGCAGCAGAGACAGAGACGGAGACAGAGGGCGCAGGACAGGCCAGCGACCCACGCAGCACCCGCTCTCGCCAGGCTCTGCCTCACCTCATCAGCCTCACCACCTCTTGAATTACCCTGCTTTCCAGATGGGTAAACAGGGTCACAGGGAGGCTAACAGAACTGCCTAAGCACACAGCTGGCAGCTCCCTGGCTGGGGTGCGGTACCGGGGACCAGGTCCCATACTAGCAGCCAATGGCCTCGGCCCCACTGAGAGCAAGATGGTGAAGGGCAGGACGGACAGGCTTGGGGACCAGTTCCAATGTGAGCGAGGAGCAAGGAGGGCGGAGGCGTCCAGCACGGAGGGTGGAGGTGGCAGGGAAGGCTGGGGAGGCAACTGGTCAGCAGGAAGGCAAGGAAGACAGGGGGCCCCAGGGGTGGGGAGACTGGGAGAGAGGGCTCACTTCTTCCCAGTTCTGCCCTTTGCCCCTCCCCAAGAGAAACAAAACTAGAAGGGAGGTGAAGCTCATTTTTCTAACAGAGAATTGGAGATTTTGAACTCACATGACAATCAGGACTACTCTGCAAAGACAAACACAGAAGCTGATTGAGAGCAAAATGCGGGCCCATGCAAGAGGCAGGAGGGGCACGCCACCCCTCACTCTCCAGAAACCAACAGAAGACCCCTGCCCCACACTGGTGGCCCTGAGATTGAGATCTACATTTTGACCCAGGTAGACATTCACTCCAGGAGAAGGAACAGGGAGACAGAAGAAGAGAAAAGTGCAAAGAACTCAGCTGCCAACAGGCCCTGCCAGAGCGGCCAGGGCCTCTGCTGGGTAGCTTGAGAAGAGAGTGCAGACAGCTGTCCTGGCTCCTAGCAGAAGCACGCCAGCAAACCAGAGGATTCTGAGGCTGCCTGCGACAGGGGTCACGCACCAGTTCACAGCCCCTGCAAAGGGGAAAAGATAGCTATTCATCCTGGCAGGCAGCGTTTTGCAGAGACAGGGTTTCAGCCCCCAGCCTCTCTTTGCACCAGTGTCCCCTCCTCTCTCATCGCGTCTTCACTTACTAAGTACTTCTTGGGCACTGAAGAAAGGCAGAGGCTGCCTGCACAGACTGCATTCCCAAGGAGCACCTGTGTGCACTGCAAAACAAGCCCAGGGCACGCAGAGTGAGAGAGTCCTGTGCCAGGTTAGTGAAGGAAAGGGACCTCTGCAGGGCCTGTCTGATCCCTTGCTCCACCCTCCCTATGGAGAGCAAACTGCAGGAATTCCAGCTAGGGCCAGACTCTGCAACAAGCCCTCAAAGAGGGTGGAAGCCTGGGACCATCCCTGCTCAAGCTACCTGAAGATGCGAGACAAGCTTAGGGGAGACCTGCCCTCTAGGCCCTTGGCACAATCCCGTTTAGTCGTCTTCCAGCCCTCGCACTATAGAAGCCCTTGTCTGTGTGTTTGCTGACTTGTTCAGCATCTGTCTTTCCCACTCTCGTGCAAACTACAGGAGGGCGAATGTTGTCAATGTTACCTGTTGTTATTTCCCTAGAATCTGCCAGAGTATGCCAGAAATTGCATGTGTGTGCGCTCAGTCGCTCAATGGTATCCAACTCTTTTAGACCCCATACATTGAACCTACCAGGTTCCTCTATCCACGGAATTTCCCAATCAAAAATATGGAAGTGAGTTGCCATTTCATACTTAAGGGGATCTTCCTGACCCAGGAATCGAACTCGAGTCTCTTGTGTCTTCTGCACTGGCCACTGGATTCTTTACCACTGTGCCACCTGGGAAGCCCATGCCAGAAATCAAGGTTTGTCAAATGACTGAGTGATGCAGAATGAAGAGCGGTTGTTCTGTGGACCTGGGGACTGTCTTCTGACTGCCAGTATTAAGGAAGAGTGGGTGTATAGCCTGTAGAACAAACAACCCCCAGAGTGTGAGCTGGGCTCAATCTACTCCTAGCCTGTCCATGTTCCTCTCAGTATCTGAGCAACTCATGCAGCTGCCCTGAAGCCCCCACCTGACCAAATCCACAGGAGCCCCCTGGCTTCATCCACTTCTGGTGGGCAGGGAAGGAGCCCCAGACTTTGGAGGCACAAGAAGCGTGGCCCTTCTTGAATCCCTGAAGCAGCTGAACAGCAGTAACCCTACTCTTATGCTGCACCGACATCTGCCTCCACGTGGAGAAGCTCAGCCCAGGGCTGTCTAACCAGAACCAGTTCCTGGGGGAGCTACTAAGCGGGGTCTATCACACATACATCCTGGCATTTGCTCTTCTGGGGGGCCATGAAACACTTCACTTGTCTCCAAGATCTCACTGGAAAGTGGGCTTCCCAGATCTGTCTTGATAATGAGTCTGTTCTCTTTCTGCCCACGGAACGTGGTCCTCTCTGCCTCAATTTGGTTGTGTTACATGTCTGGCCCATTGTGATCTTTCTCCTTTGGCCAACCCAACAGGGACCAGGTACAGATTCTGGGTCTGTCCTACTGGCTTCTTGAACCTGGCTGACTCACGGGCCAGTCCGATGCTCCCTTGCAACTCTGCCACTTACAGAGCCCAATATCTTAGATTCGAGAGGGTTTGAGCATCCTCCCTAACCCAGACCATTCTCTGGGCCAGCAGAGAGGCAGTTAAAGAGCTGCTTGCTAGTTGTGTGGTTTGCATCCCTCTTCTCCTTCAAGAGGAAACAAATATCCTGAAGAGGTAAATTCACAGGGAAGCCGCATTACTCAATGGGCTGTTTTCCAGAGCTCCTGAGCTGAAAGCAGGGAGTGGGGGAAAGGCCAGCACCGGCACATTAATAATGGATGCTGTGCCGCCAAGAAGCCTGCTGTCTGAACTTGTGGCTTTGCGGAAGTCCAATTAGGGCTGAATTATAGTAATCAATAGAGCAGCAGGGTTTAGATCAGAAAGAAAGGCCCTGTTCTACTGAGGGCAATTTATAAGAGTGTGAAATAAACACATTGGTATAACTGAGGATGAGCTTGCAGGCTACAGGCTCTCCCAGGTCTGGGACGACTTTGAGGGAAAATACAACTGGCTGTATGTAAACCGGAGCAAAAGGGCCTTTCCTCCAAGAAGGGATGAGGACGGCAGCATCCTGGCCAACACTGCAGGTGAGTGAGGGGAGGGGTCTTTGGAATGAGACACCCGTGGGGCGCCCTTGGCAGGTTTGCCTCTCTGAGCTCCTCTCTGCATAGGTCCTCACATGCACACTGTGACAGTTAATGATGATATATTGCTTACTGGAAATCTGCTAAGATAGGTGTCCTGACCACACACACACGAAATGGTAACTATGTGAGGTGATGGATATGTTAACTAGCTTGATTGCAGTGATCATTTCACAATGTATATCACAACATCATGGTGTATACCTTAAATATAAACAATCTTTATTTGCCAATCATACCTCAATTAGGCTAGGAAAAAATACCTGCTCCCCAGAACTATTATGAAATCTCTACAAAAACACTGAATCAATGGCTGGCCCCTGGGTACACAAGGATGTCCTTTTCCCTCCATCTCCCCTCCCCACCACCTCACAGGTCCCCCTCCACACCTTTGGCCCTGCTGTCCTGCCTCTCCTGCATGCCGGCTTCCTGGGTTATCCCAGCCTTGCTCCTCCAGGGTCCCTGGATGCAGGCAGAGTGCTCCTGATTCCTTCCTTTGAAACAGAGCCCTTTCCTTGTGCTTTAACCTGACCTCTGACGGAGCAGATGCCACCCCAGACAGGCCAGGCCAGTGGCCAGCTGGACAGCAGGAGAGGCTTCCTGAGGCTTCAGCTCCAGGGGGTGGGCCCAGCCCCCCTCGCTCACGGCCCCGTCACTGTGCCCACAGCTCACACGGGGCAACCGGTGACGGTGTGTCTCAGAGCAGCTGCCCCACTGCTGGGAATCACACATCGCCTTTGTCAGGGGCTGGAGAGGTCCTTGTTCTGTGGAGCGCTGCTTATATCTGTGTGGCCTGGTTCATGGTACTTTGAAGAAGCAAAGAAGGCAAAACAGAGAAAAATGGAATTAGGAAAGGAGGTGAGAACAGGAGGGGGGCTATTTGGTGGGTAGGAGTAGCACATGTCCCCTTCATGGATCACAGCCTCGTCGTGGTGAAAGGCCTTGTGTAATCCAATGAAGTGATGAGCCATGTCATGTAGGGCCATCTAAAATGGACGGATCATAGTGAAGAGTTCTGACAAAACACGGTCCACTAAGGGAGGGCATGGCAACTCACTCCAGTAGTCTTGCCTGGAGAACACTGTGGATAGGATGGCATCACCAACTCAAAGGACGTGGATTTGAGCAAACTCTGGGAGATAGTAGAGGACAGGGGAGCCTGGCATGCCAGTGTCCGTGGGGTCACAAAGAGCTGGACACGACTTAGTGACCAAACAACAATAACAGTAGAAAATGCCCTTGGAAATGAGCATGCAGAGCAGGAATCTTGGTCCAAATGAGTACACAGATTGCTCCACCCAAATGGCCCTTTTCTTTTCCTATCTAGGAACAAAGTGAAACCATTCGTGGGGTTTTGCCACACCACAATGGAACACAAAGTGTAGTTGGGAAAACACCAGTTGGAATTCTTAGAACTGGAAGAGGAAACCCAGAGTCACTGCCTGCATGCTTCTAGACACCATGCAGATTCTGAGCCCATTGCCTCACTTCCCTGGCTTCTTGTAGCTGCCCCATAAAAGAGGTACTCCTACCATCCCACTTTACAGATAAGAAAGTGGAGGTGCAGAGCCACACAGATACTCTCTAGATCCCCCTTAGCTCTAGCGCCCAGTGGCAGCAACACATATGCCATCAATTTCAAACAACGCCTTTGTGGGACCCTGGCTCACGATCTCAGCTTCTACTGCTTGCTTTGGAGGCTGCTGTCATTTAAACGTCATTTTAGGGAGCTAAACCACAAAACTCCCCTTCAGTTCAAGTCAGCAAGTCTACACTGAACACCTGTGCCCTGAAGACTGTAACTGCCACTGCCTTGAACCTATCATACCTGGGACATCCAGGAGCCTGGACTCTGCTGAAAACACAGCCAACCTTTGCAATCAGACCCATTTGGACACCATTGTTTTTCTAACCATCAGTGTGGAAACATTTCCTTTCACATCCAAGAGACAGTGCCAAGTGACCCTTGGCTTGGACTGCAGAGTTGGCATTATCCATCAGAAGAGCCCTTCATCCACTAGCACAATCACTCCAGGAGAGCACAGAACATTGTCCTCAAAAGCAGGAAACACTGCCTGGCAGCACAGTCTACAGAAAGGACTGATATTCACTTACACCTGGAGCCAAGGTGGCCTCAAAGCATTGCACAGCACACACGCTGGGTCGATCCTGACCTCTGATGGGCAGCGAAACAGTCAGAAGCCAAGAGGGAGCCTGAGCCCTCCTGAAGCTGCTAAAGCTGACCCCCACCCAAGCCAGAGTGGACCCTCAAGCAATCTGTCCACCTCTCACTCCCACCAAAGGTCCAGATAGCCTAACTTGACCTTCTGGCTCCATATATGGGCCTCTTAACTATCTCTCCATGCATATCCCCTGGGTGAATGCTCACACTAACATACTGAGGCTATAAAACTGGATGGATAGAGAAGTGGAAGAATAGATAATCAGACCCTATATCTTCCCAACCCTGTGGTCCAATCTTTATATAGATCTTTATATAGTCTTGGTTAGATCACCAGTCCAGGTTTGAAGCATGAGGCAGGGCACTCAGGGCCAGTTCCCTGGGACAACCCTAAGGGGTGGGATGGGGAGGGAGGTGGGAGCGGGGATCAGGATGGGGGACACATGTACACCCATGGCTGACTCATGTCAATGTATGGCAAAATGGCAAAAACCACGTCAATATTGTAAAGTGATTAGCCTCCAAGTAAAATAAATAATTTTCAAATGACTACTACTAATAATAAAGTCTTTAATGTCCTTCCCTAAAATCATGTGAAAGCAATTTCAATCCATAACACACACACGCGCGCGTGCGCGTGTGCACACGCATGCACACATGCACACACACACACACACGCTGACATGACCCATCTCTTCCTCAATCTCCCACAGTTCTGATATGCCCTAGAGAAAGCCTCTCTCCCCTGCACATACTCTCTCCCTCTGAGCTCATGTCATATGCTCTTCTGCTCTCCTGCCCCTAACCCCACTGCTCTGCACCTGTCCCCTCCCATCAAGGCCCAGGTCCCAGTGATTGACAGCAGAGAGAGGGGTGGGGAAGTTGAGGAGCTCAGGCAGCTGCTGTCCACCTGAATGGGAAGGGAAAGGGGACAAAGAGAACACCATGCTTGCCAGGCCCCTAATTGGTGGTCAGGAGCTGAGACTCACCCAGTCTGGATGTATCACTAAGCCCAAGTTGTGCAGCCTCAAGCAAGTTGTTGAACTTCAGCAAGAAGAGAAAGGGAACCTCTGTCCCTCATGCTGTTGGGCTTAAGAATAACAGATGGAAATGTTTAAAACAGTACCTGCACATGGGAAAGGTCAGCTTTCACCATTTGGGATTGTTAATGGTCATTTCATCTGAATTTCATCACATAGTTGGGTTTACATATAGATTCTTTTAAGAAACTTTTCATCTGTATTTATGTTATGTCTTAGGCTAGGTTATGCGCAGCAATATCTTAGTTCCCTGACCAGGGATTGAACCTGTGCCCCCTGCATTGGAAGAGCAGAGTCTTAACCACTGGGCTGCCAGGGAAGTCCCCACTTATCGATACTGACAAAACTCTTAGATTGAGTGGGATGAAAATCCAGTTTATTTAATTAGACCGTTTCCCAGATGAATTTAATCTCTGCACCCTTTCCCTAACATGTGGGAACTCATTGCCCACCAGCAAGTATTGCAGAAAGAGAGAGAAAAGAATAAGAGAGGCATTGATAGAGTCTGGGGTACACACCCCAGATGAGATGAGGGGTAAATCCTGTGCTGTTGTTTCCCCAAAGGAGGACAAGTTAATCACAACTCTTATGGTGGAAAACTAGAAAATCAACTCAAAAGGCTTTAAACCAAAAAGAACTAAAACTTAACTAAATTAAAACGTCCAGGACCAAGTCTTTCAGACAAAGCTCAATCCAGTTTTACTGTTACCATCTCTTGATTCTATTTTTCTACATGTTGAGTCATTTCCAAGCATAATTTCCTCTTTTGACTGCAGCAGTACCTGGTTTATATCCTACAAGCTTAGTGGTACCAATAAGCACCAATAAATGGTAACCTTGCCCAGTAGGCCTACATAGTTCCCAGGGTTAGTTCTGGTTGGAGGGCCTTGAGTCACATGCTGCCTCCCGAGGAGTGTAAAGCCCTGGTGGGCCACGTCTTCATTCCACACCCTCTCATGAATCCAGAAAGGCTGGTAGCCCCTCTCACTCTGCACAGAGCAAAATTTTTAAATGAAGTCCAATTTCTATATCAGGGGCTAGATGCTGGGCAGACAGAAGCAGTGGGGATCCACTCAGAGAAAAAAGATTTGGGGGTAGGGGTGTGGGTGACAGTTGTTTGAACTGCATGAGAAGCCCTTCCCCATCCTCTCCTGGGAACCCTGTCCTACAATACTGTTCTAAAATGAAGACCAGCCATGGGAGAGCTGCTGCTGCTGCTGCTAAGTCACTTCAGTCATGTCTGACTCTGTGAGGCCCCATGGACAGCAGCCCAACAGGCTCCGCCATCCCTGGGATTCTCTAGGCAAGAATACTGGAGTGGGCTGCCATTTCCTTCTCCAATGCATGAAAGTAGGTGGAAAACTAGAAAATCAACTCAAAAGGCTTTAAACCAAAAAGAACTAAAACTTAACTAAATTAAAACGTCCAGGACCAAGTCTTTCAGACAAAGCTCAATCCAGTTTTACTGTTACCATCTCTTGATTCTATTTTTCTACATGTTGAGTCATTTCCAAGCATAATTTCCTCTTTTGACTGCAGCAGTACCTGGTTTATATCCTACAAGCTTAGTGGTACCAATAAGCACCAATAAATGGTAACCTTGCCCAGTAGGCCTACATAGTTCCCAGGGTTAGTTCTGGTTGGAGGGCCTTGAGTCACATGCTGCCTCCCGAGGAGTGTAAAGCCCTGGTGGGCCACGTCTTCATTCCACACCCTCTCATGAATCCAGAAAGGCTGGTAGCCCCTCTCACTCTGCACAGAGCAAAATTTTTAAATGAAGTCCAATTTCTATATCAGGGGCTAGATGCTGGGCAGACAGAAGCAGTGGGGATCCACTCAGAGAAAAAAGATTTGGGGGTAGGGGTGTGGGTGACAGTTGTTTGAACTGCATGAGAAGCCCTTCCCCATCCTCTCCTGGGAACCCTGTCCTACAATACTGTTCTAAAATGAAGACCAGCCATGGGAGAGCTGCTGCTGCTACTGCTAAGTCACTTCAGTCATGTCTGACTCTGTGAGGCCCCATGGACAGCAGCCCAACAGGCTCCGCCATCCCTGGGATTCTCTAGGCAAGAATACTGGAGTGGGCTGCCATTTCCTTCTCCAATGCATGAAAGTGAAAAGTGAAAGTGAAGTCACTCAGTCGTGTCCGACTCTTAGCGACCCCATGGACTGCAGCCTACCAGGCTCCTCCATCCGTGGGATTTTCCAGGCAAGAGTACTGGAGTGGGGTGCCATTGCCTTCTCCCATGGGAGAGCAGCACCCGCTTTTGTGCCCTCCCCACAGACTGACAAGGAACCAGAAGTGAGTGGAGTTGGGATTATGGGGAGGGGCCTGTGGAAGCCCCCTCCATGGCACCATATCTCCTCCTTTCCTCCCACCCCAAGCCAACAGAAGCTGGCATCCTGGGTCCCAGGTCATTCATTCTCCACACTGCCCACGAGTCTCACCGTATTGCCCTGGGGCCTCTGTGATCAGCTTGAGAGCCCACAGGCTGAGATCAGGATCCTGACAGGCATGGGCTAATTAGCCCATTCTTGTGCCCTGGCATAAAGTAGGTCCTGGGTGAGTATTGACCTGAGACTGAACATGCAAATAGATGATCACTACATCATGTGCGAAAATAGAATTCTGACCCATGATCTTCAGCAAGCAGCCCAAAAAACAAACACATCATATACAGTAACTCATCCAGGAAGCCAGCCCGTTACCTACGAGTCAGACTTCTAGTCAGACCACTACTTCTAGCAACCAATCCAGGAAGCCAATCACCCCTGTAACAATTGCCCCAAACTAACCAGAACTTGGTTCATAACTGACAGCTTCTCTAAGTTTTGTCTTAGCTTCCAATTTAAGACCAACTAGAAAAAGCCAAACATGCACTACTAACCAATCACATGCAATTGCCTCTAGTTAGGCCCCTTATAGCCTCCCTGTGCCAACAGGGCCTTCCCTTCTTCCTACTATAAAAATTTCCCAGCCCTTTAAGTCACTGCTAGAATGCTTGTACAATGGCTGCCTCCCTTGTTAAAGCAAGCTCTGAATAAAGTGCTTTGGCCTCCTCTCATTGTCTTTGTTTATTGCCACAGAACCATCTCCCACTCATGCAAGCCCTAGAGCAATGTCATTCTCCTCTCCCTCTCTGGTGATTGGCACCTTGTCCAGTAGGCTGAGCTGGAATCCCTTCCAGTGCCAGGCCTCCTGAATGAGCTGGAGCTGGGCTTGCTCCCTCCCAGAACACACAGAAAACTCACTGCTGAGTGCTCTGTACCCACAGATCCACGTGGAACCAGCAGCGTGAGCACCAGAGGGAGTGTGGCAGGGAAGGAGGAGGGCACAGGAGGCCAACCCGCGGTGGAGTTTGAGCTCCAAAGCCCTGTGAGCAACACAGGCAAGGCATCTAACCTGGGCTTCAAAGGATGAATTAGGAAGAGAGCAAAGAAGGGTTTGTGCAAATTGGGAGCCAAAGCCTGGAGGTGGGAGAATCTGAAGGAAGCTCCCAATTGTGGCTTAGATCCAGGACTGCTTTCCTTCAGGGCCCAGGGGCCCCAAGCACTTGTAATTCAAAAGCTCTTTCCAATAAACGCAGAATAAAAAGGCTTAGATTTCTGTCTCCTTTTTCTCCATATACATAAAATGACAAAAATCCCTGGGATGGCTGGGATTTATTGGGCAGATTTTTTTGGAAGTTTTTCTTATATATCTGGACTATGGCTTATAAATCAAATTTGGTTTCCTTTGCTAGAGAGTAAACGTTTATCTAAGGCCAAGCACCAGGCTATAGAAGGAGAGTCACAGAGACGGTGAAGCAATACTAGGTGGAAGTTTCCACCTTACCAACCTTAGCACTCCTTCTTGAGCCCCTGTGGTCTCCACTGAGAGCCATGGGCTCTGAGATTGGCTGTCTATTGAGCTCTTCACTCATGAATTCAGATTCACGTCTCACACTTGGGTCCAGCACTCTTCTTGGTGGACAACTGCTCTTGCGGAGGGAGCAAACACATCCAGCTTGAAGTTAGGAGCCAGCAGGCTGCTCTGGGTCTCTGTAGGATATGGAGTGCCTGCCTAACCGCTCTGGCTCTTAGATTCCTCAAGCTAGAATGGGACAGTAATGTCCTTCCCATATGGTCCTTGCAGATTGAAAATGATTGCATCTGGCACAGGAGCGATTAGTGAAGTCAGCCCTCCATGTCCTAGCTAAGAGTCACCCCAATGTGAGTGATCTGAACACAGCCTAGGACTCTTGTCTACAACCAGAACCCTGCAAGCCTTCTCTGAGGAAGTGGGAAATAGCTAAACTTTGAGTCAAATCTCTTAAGGATTCTCTGGTTTGATTTTTTTCTTGCTCAGTTGCTATCAACTGCAGGAATTGGTTCTGGGGCTATAGTACAGTGTTGGACTGAACCAAGTCAGCCTCCCACTTTGTCTCCCCAAGTCCTGCAAACAGCACAGGAATGAGCCTCCAGGAAATGCGGGCCAGTTAGATTTGGTTAAAAATTGAGCAAAGAATTATAAGGCTTGCACACCCAGATAGAACTATCTGCTCTCCAGATTTGCTATCGGACTATCTCCATACGTCTAGTCCCTCAAGACCCTGTTAACTTCAGGTCTCCAGGATTATTTTTCTCAGAATTTGGCACTGAGGAGAAAATAACAGCTGATAGAAAATGCTGCAGGGATGCAGGTCTGGAATGCCACTCCTGGAGTCCGCCCACCCCCACAGACACATCTCAGTCAGCCATCGTTTCTGCATCTGTCACCTGAGTGGTGACAGCTGTGCTCCCCAGGTGCTACTAGAGTTCAAAATCCAAGGGAGATTAAATTTTACTTATTTAATTAGATTTGCTGAGGCAGAAAAGCAGACTGTCAGCACTTTGGGCCCAGCTATCTTCCTGCGACACCCCCGCTTGGACTCATAAGCACCATGACTTCAGGCAGGCAGGGACAGAGTCCATCAAGAGGTGCTCCCAAAGTGCAAAGGGTGTGCGGGAGAGCTGGGCGCCAAGGGTGGAAGAGACTCTTACAGTCGGAATTGAGGGGTAATGGGACGAGGAAGCAGCTGAAGCAAATGTCAGCCTCTGAAGAGCAAGGAGGAGAAGACAGGTTGACTTGTCTCCTGGAAATATGTGCTAACATCCTAAGCCCAGTAGTGTAGAACATGATCTTTTCTTGTAAAATGGTCTTTACAGAGGTAATCGAGTGAAAATGAGGTCATTGAGGGGCCTTCAACCGAAATCACTGGGTTCCTTATTAAAAAGGGACATTTGGGCAAAGACAAACATGAACAGAAGGAAGACACTGTGAATTCACAGGGAGAAGATGTCATGTGGCCAGAGTGATGTGTCTGCAGACCAAGGAACACCAAGGATTGACAGTAAACACCAGAAGCTAGAAGGAGTTTCCCCAGAGCCATCAGAGAGCGTGGTCTGCCAGCACCTCAATTCAGACATCTAGCCTCCAGAAGCTGGCTTAAAACTCAACACTCAGAAAACTAAGGACATGGCATCTGGTCCCACCGCTTCATGGCAAATAGATGGGGAAACCATGGAAACAGTGACAAACTTTATTTTCTTGAGCTCCAAAATCACTGCAGACGGTGACTGCAGCCATGAAATTAAAAGATGCTTGCTCCTAGGAGTTGGAAAAAAAACTATGACAAACCGAGACAGCATATTAAAAAGCAGAGATATGATTTTGCCAACAAAGGTCCATATAGTCAAAGCTTTGATTTTTCCAGTAGTTATGTATGGATGTGAGAGTTGGACCATAAAGAAGACCGCACACTGAAGAACTGATGCCTTTGTACTGTGGTTTGAAGAAGACTCTTGAAAGTCTCTTGGGCTGCAAGGAGATCAAGCCAGTCAATCCTAAAGAAAATCAATCCTGAATATTCATTAGAAGGACAGAAGCTCCAATACTTTGGCCACCTGATGCAAATAGCTGACTCGTTAGAAAAGACCCTGATGCTGGGAAAAATTGAAGGCAGGAGGAGAAGCGGATGACAGAGGATGAGATGGTTGGATGTCATCACCGACTCAATGGACATGAGTTTGAGCAAGCTCCAGGAGATGGTGAAGTACAGGGAAGCCTGGCATGCTGCAGTCCATGGGGTCACAAAGACTTGAACATGATTGAGCAAGTGAAAAACAACAAGAAGCTTCATGAATTATAGAGAACAAATTTCTGCTGTTTTACATCACTTAGTATGTGGTCCTTTGTTACAATCATCCTAGACAACCAACACAGGCAAGACTTTACCTTTGATTCTTCCAGAAGCCAACTATGAAGACAAGGATGAAGCACAAGTAGGTTTAGGGGTAGGATTCCAGGAAGCACTTCTGGAGGAGTGGGGAAGGGAGGCAGAGATGGGAAGACAGCCAGCACAGGGCATGGTGTCAGCCTGAGGTGGGAGGTACATGGGGTCCAGGCCAGGCATTTACAACAAGCTTCCGATTTACATTTCCTGAGGAAGGAGACAGGTGGGCTATAGGCTAGATATTTACAACTAGCCTCCCACTTGTCTGACTCTTTGCAACCCCATGGACTGTAGCCCACCAGGTTCTTTGTCCATGGGATTCTCCAGGCAAGAATACTGCAGTGGGTTGCCATGCCCTCTTCTAGGGGATCTTCCCAACCCAGGTCTCCACACTGAGGCAGATTCTTTACCAGCTGAGCCACCAGGGAAGCCCATTTGCACTTCAAGATAGAAAAAAAAAACAACAACAAGAACAGGGTAAATAGCCAGACTTTGGGCACTTTGACTCAGTGGACATGAGTTTGAGCAAACTTCGGGAGATAGTGAAGGACAGGGAAGCCTGGCGTGCTGCAGTCCATGGGGTCGCAAAGAGTCGAACACGATTTAGCAACTGAACATCAAAGACAAAATTTATGGCAGAAACATAGAGGAGCCAAACCCTTTATGAGTAAAAGGTCAAGAGGTCACATATTTCTCATTCTTGCGGCAAGGGAGACATTGCACATGCATGAAAAGGTTCCTTTGGGGTCAAAAAGGATGGAGTACCACTCCAGAATAGGTGAGCCAAGGCCCCCAGGAGGCCTCTGGGCTGGAATCCAAAGTTGCTCACATATGTTGGGGAGGGTCCTGGAGCAGGTCAGGTGTGGGGAAAAAAAATCAGATAATTGGCCAAAGGTAAGCAAAGACAGGAAGAACTGCCCTATATAAGCGATTTAACTGCCTCCTCACTGTGCGGCTCCTCATCAGGGAGGAGGCCTCCACCCTTCTCTCTGGCTGTGCACTGCCTTGTATCTTGTCTCAGCTGAAGAAACTGCTTCTCTGTTTGCTCCCCCACTTGCTGTGCTACGTCTCTAATAATAAACTTGGCACTGTTTTTACAGTTTTTGCCTCCTTGAGAAATTCATTTTTCAGTGGAGGCAAGATCCAAGGAAAATTTGCTTCTTATTTCTATTCTATTCCTATTATTCCTGCTTTGCATCCAGACTACCCAGGTTCAATTCCTGAGCAGGGAACTAAGATCTTGCTTCAAGCTCACTGCTGCCTCTCCAAGACCCACTTAGGCACCTCTGAGGCAACTCAAGCTGAAATCACAAAGAAGCCAGCAGAGGACATGCCCTGAAGAGCCATCCAACTGCAAAGCAAAGGAGCTGGCTGTT
The DNA here is from genome assembly GCA_006410635.1 of Cephalophus harveyi. Taxonomy (NCBI): domain Eukaryota; kingdom Metazoa; phylum Chordata; class Mammalia; order Artiodactyla; family Bovidae; genus Cephalophus; species Cephalophus harveyi. Next base: position 446,850 of record SJYT01078551.1, read on the forward strand.
TATATCCCATCTTCCCTGCTGAAGGGGACAGGAAGGAGCAGTGAGTTGTTAATTTTCTGATGCTTGGTGCAAGCAGTAAAGTGGACTCCAGAAACCAGAGAAAGCCCTTGGGCAGCAAAGCCCAGGACTGGCAGTAAGCCCTTAGTCTAATGCACGCTAAGGGGTTAAGGATGAAAGGATTTGCAAAGTGCACAGTGCCTGCTTCAGGGAACATTTTGACAAGAAGGAGAGAAAAAGGCAGAAAAGTTACTGTGAAGCCTGATTGGGAAACTTGAACTTGAAAGTCAGGCCAAAATGTCTGGACTTGCCTTCATAAGCTGTAGGGAAGTAACAAAGATTTTTGAGCAGAGAAGTGAACAGATTACAGCTTGGCTTAAAAAAAAAAAAAAAACGTGATTGGGTGTATTGGAGAACAAATAAACATAAAAGAGATTAGGGGTAACAGTGCTAGTGAGGTTGTGGAGCTAAATGACATGGAGCACAGGAGCGGACAAGTAGGCGATGCTGGTTCTTTACCCCATAAGCCACATGGTCCTCACTATGGGACCCTTAAGCAAACCAGAGTCAGGGCGTAGAGAAGCCTGGCTCCTGGGCACCTGGGATGAGCAGGTTTAAGAGAACTGTCCAGGACGCCTCTCATGTCCTTTCCCAACTCCAAATTTCAGAACAAATGGGAAGCATAAGCCACTGGTGGTTGAGCAGGTGGCCTTTCCTAAGCTTTCCCAGTTCTCATTCCATTCAGAGCAAACATGGATTGGAAGCCATGGGGTTTGCAAATGACACAGTGCCACTGCTGCTGCTGCTGCTGAGTCACTTCAGTCGTGCCCAACTCTGTGCGACCCCATAGACGGCAGCCCATGAAGCTCCCCTGTCCCTGGGATTCTCCAGGCAAGAACAATGGGGTGGGTTGCCATTTCCTTCTCCAATGCATGAAAGTGAAAAGTGAAAGTGAAGTCGCTCAGTCGTGTCCGACTGTTAGCGACCCCATGGACTGCAGCTTACCAGGCTCCTCCATCCATGGGATTTTCCAGGCAAGAGTACTGGACTGGGGTGCCATTGCCTTCTCCTCACAGTGCCACTGGGAGCTAGGATCTCATTTGCCAGTTTCTAGCCTGTACTACTGACTTTGCTTCAAAAGAGTGGGTTATCCACACTGCCCTATAAATATAGAAGCTAAATAATGCATTCCAGCCTAATATGACTCATTTCTTTGACAATAATGTAAAAATCACTGACATAAAAATCACTGCCCAACAGAGAGAAGACTCTCAAAAGGAAACACAAGGGAGAATGTGTCCCCTATTAATTCCATATAAGTCATGGAGATGCCACTTTTTCTCACTCTTGCTCAAGAGGAGCCCTCCCAGATGGGCTGCTCAGGGAACTGGCTTCTCTCTTCTCCTCCCTTCTGGAGGTAAGATCATCTCCTGGCTTCTCTTTCCAAAAGCCTTACAACAACCAGCCTCAGTTTAGGGCTAGATCAGTCAGTTCCTCTGTAGCCAACAAGCCTGGTGCTCCAAGACAACTGGGTATGGAAGTATTTCTGGGAGACCCAGGCATGGATTCAGCCAGCTGAAGCAGAAGGAAAGATTAATTCTTCTCAGGCCATACCATGGTGTGCCTCCAGCGAGCGAGTTGAAGGTGATCTTCTCAATGAGACAGTCAAGGTGCACCTGTCCTGAGTAATGACCATTCTACCTGGAAGCCAGCTTGACATTGAAGCCCCACTGTAAACACACCACAATAATATGCTCAGGTAAACCCTGTGGTAGAGTCTTCAATGAAGTGAGGACTCACCTGGGAACCAAGTGGTCCACTTGTAAGTTACCATGCTATATCTTCAGAAAGTGAAGGCATGATGCGGTTTGTGCGTATATGTGTAGTCTGTGCCTATGAGCGCAATAACGAACACCACAGCAGTGCCTAATGTTTGTTGAGACTTTTTGATACAAAGTGCAGGGCCTGTCCTAATCACATCAGAGTATTATGTCATTTAGTTAGGACAACACTGCTATGAAGTTCTGATATTATCCCCATTTTACAGATTGTATATCAGTCAAGAGAGACCAAGATATTAATAGGAAAATGATGGAGCCAGATCATCAGCATCACCTAGGAATATATTAGAAATGTATTCTTACCCCATACTCCCCACCCCAGGCCTCACAGACTCTCCAGGTGATTCTGACACATGTTAAAGTTTGAGGTCCAGCCAGCTAGGACAAAGGATCCCAAACCTGAGTTTCTGCCAAAGGCCAAACCCAGCCCACTGCCTGTGTTTGCAAATAAAGTCATATTGGAACACACTCGTGCCCATTCATTTAGGTGTTGTCTGTGGCTGTTTTCCTGACACAGGTGCAGAGCTGAGTAATTAGTTGTGACAGAGGCTACATGACCCACAAACTGAAATGTCTCCTCTCTGGCTCTTTACAGAAAGGCTGCTAACCTCACTTAGAACAACTTAAGTTTGTGTTCCAGTCCCCTCGCCGGTCAGCGGAGGCAGCTGTGAGTATAACCATCTTTCTCTGCCTGCCTGGGGCAGCTCCTCGCGGGGGCTTTGCCAGTTGTAAGTTGTGCCAGCAGAGAGAAGAGACATGGTCAGTGTGGTTGGTGCTTAAAGCTTCTATTCTGAAATAACAAGAGTCATTCACTCACCGTCACTGACCAAAGCCTAATCTCTGTGGAGTGGGGAAGAATAACGCACCCCCAGCCCCTGGAAGGGAGAAACAAATATTCATCAGTACTAACGTAGTCCTCAAATCAAACCCTCTCCTCTGCTTGCAACTGCGCTATCTCCCTCCACGAGGGGAGCACACAGCCCTTACCCAAGGGAGACAGCTACCCCCTCACAGACTCTGGAGCATCTCTGTGAGGCAGAAGCAGCCTTTCTTACCCCCCACACCCAACATGCAGCTGTGGAACAGGGCTGGAAACCACATAAACATCCAGCTGAATAGGGGGACGGAAGCGGAGGCTGCCCCACTGGGTGGGTACCGATACCACTTCTTAGGAGGCCTGAGGACCCCATTTACTGCCTGTGGATTTGTACCATGGGAGGTCTCCTCAGTCCACTGTTCTTCTTGGCCACCTCTAAGGATGGCAATGGGGAACATGCCCTTCTTGGGAGCATGGCTCCATTTTCTCAGCCAGCCTCCTGACCAGATGAGGCTCACGGGTTGTCCAAAGTCTCAAATAGGCTCAGTCTCGGTTTGTCCATGCTCAGGACTCTTTTGGTGGCAGAAATGTATTTGCTTCTTATCTATTTGACTCCAGACAGATCCGCTAGTACTAACTACATCCATGGTCCATTTCTCTTGACAGTTGTAAGTACCCTGATCCCATGAGGCTTCTATAGGAGAGCTGAATACCTTATCTCCTATCTCTGAGCTATTATGGGGAAAATAAGACTCAAAGAGGTAAAATAAGTTTTCTCTGACCTCACCCTTGGGTCTGAACACAGCTGTCTATGTGGCATAACTGTATTTACCTCTACTCGTCATTCAAAATCTCTAGGCATATTCTTTCATTCTGTATTACCAAATCCAAAGCCTTAATAAACTATTTTTGCAGGCTCAGAGGAGCTGAGTTAGATGTTCCCTTTAACTGAAAGATTTTTTTTCACAGCCATCCCCATTTGCATACCTCTGAAGACTCAACTCAAATCTTTCTCAACTTTAGCAACACTAGCATCACCTAGATGTAGGGGATGTGCTTGTTAAAAACTCAAAGTCCCAACCCCCAGTCTCTCAAGATCTCGTTTCATAGGAGTGCGTGGAGCTGGGAACATGCATTTTAACAAGGAACCCCGCCCACTCGCCCACCCATACATACCAGTGATTCTGATGCAGTTGGCTGGCTAGCCGCTCTTTGAGAAACTTGCCCCATAAGTTCTCTAATTTCCACCTGGAGAAGGCAATGGCAACCTACTCCAGTACTCTTGCCTGGAAAATCCCAAGGACAGAGGAGCCTGGTAGGCTGCAGTCCATGGGGTTGCTGAGAGTCGGACACGGCTGAGCGACTTCACTTCCCCTTTTTATTTTCATGCATTGGAGAAGGAAATGACAACCCACTCCAGTGTTCTTGCCTGGAGAATCCCAGGGATGGCGGAGCCTGGTGGGCTGCCATCTATGGGGTCACACAGAGTCAGACACGACTGAAGCGACTTAGCAGCAGCAGCAGCAGCAGAGGATAAATAACACTTTGTGGAAAATTAGCAACATTTAAAAGTGAGAACACATGAGAAGCACTTCATTAATTTTCACCCCAGTCCTTGGAGGTGCTATCATGATAGTTATGATTATCCCTCGATTACTTCAGGGTTTAAAGGTTCTTAGAGAATATACTTAGACAAGGAAGCTAAGTGATGGCCAATTCACCCAGAAGGCCTGCAAAGGGTAAGGAGACCAGGATACTCAGGGATTCTCAGTGCCAGATCTCAGAAACACCTCCCCACACCCCAGCATAAAGAAGAAGGAAGCAGAGAAGGACAAGACAAAGGCGGGGAAGGGGAGAAGGGGGTGCACAAGTGTTGCCCTAGGTTTTATAAAATGTTGAATTCATTGCCAATATTTTCAACTCCGGTAGCTGCACATAAAAGCTCAAACTTGGCATCTCATATTCAGAAATTCTGGAAACACCCAGAGCTGACTGCAGTGTTCCCTTGAGGCATGGTGTGCAGTCCCTTGCCACCAATTTGTCTCACCACCTTTACCTGTCCAGGCCCTGTAGTGGTGCGATAGCAGCCCTGGCCAACTTAGTCATACTTCCTGTCACAGTTCAGCCTTTGGGAAGAAGACTGGGATTTCTCCTCCTTCTCACTAAATGGTCAAAGATATGACTTACAGAGTCTGAGAAAGTGGGAGTCATAAGCAGGCAAATGCCTCTGAAGAAAAGTGTTCATCATCTTCAAGAGAGCTTGGCTTCTTGCAACCTCATCATATCTCCGATGGAGAAGATAATGCTTGGAACATTCTGTCACAACTTTGAACTTCACTAAAGTGAAGTGAAGTGAAGTCGCTCAGTCGTGTCCGACTCTTTGCGACCCCCTGGACTGTAGCCTATCAGGCTCCTCCGTCCATGGGATTCTCCAGGCAAGAATACTGGAGTGGGTTGCCATTTCCTTCACTAAAACCTTCTCCAATCACACCAGGTATTGTCAGGCCAAGGAAACAAAGAAATTCTTCTTTGTGGAAGTAGAACAGGCCTTGCCATGAGAAGAATCTTGCTTATGTTTTTCTGGTGGCAACTATATTTGAATAAAGATATTCTAAGAGAAAATGAACAGCTTTAGAGTGAGTTTATCACTCACAAAGCTATCATAAGGTTTTTCATGGTATTTGGAAATTAATTTAACATTAATTTAACATTAAAACAAAGAATAGAGTCTGTAGAATAAATATGGTATTTAAATAAGATAACTAAAATTCTATATTAATATGCAAAAATGCATTCAAGCAATAGCTCAAAGACATTTTATCATAATTGTACACTCACAAAAAAATTATAAAGGAGAGATCTGGGAACAGCACTCTCAATATGAGGAAATTAAAAAAGCAATAGTCTTTAATTCAAAGCCAACCAATCCAACATGTGGATTAATTATCCAATTACTGTGCAGTCTCTGGGAGTTGTTAGAACCAAAGCCACACACTGCAAACTAACCAAATGCACAGCTAGCTGCCCCTCATTGGTTGTCATTAACCATCCTTGGAGATTCATATCCTATCTTAAGAAGTCAACCAGAATTCCAAATCTCTACTATCTTATCATAGGCTACCTATGCATAAAGGATTTTTATCTTTGATATACTAGTTCCAGAAGATATCCAGAAACTCATTTTCAAAGGTGGTTTTTAAAAACTGCACTAAATAAAATTGATACTTTCCTTCAAATGTATCAAATTTATAAATACAAGGCATGTAATTGCAAAGCAAAGATAACTATGCTTCATAGGATAAAACGGAAGCCCTTATTTAAAAATAAACAATTTGAACCAGTAAAATTTTCCTTATTCTCCATCCATCCAGGTATTTATTAAGCACCTCCTAGCTAGATCACTGCAAGTGGTATTGGAGATGCAAAGATGGCTCCAACAAATTTCCATGGAAGTTGAGGATGATGTGAGCATAAAAAACTAGTTTACACATGGCAAAATTACTAAATATGGTCTCAGAATTCTTTTGATTGTAAGTGACACAACCCCACTCAAATCAGTGTAGCCATAAAAGGGAATTTACTGAGTCATATAAATGAATCATTGGGTGTAGGGTTCAAGGAAGCCAGATCCAGGAGATCAAACATTATCATCAGAAATCAGTCTGCATCTCTCCACTCTGCTTTCCTGTGTTGGCCTCATTCTCAGATAGCCTGTTTCTACATGGTAGATTTTTACAGGTCATGTCTACATTAGCCTTAGTGCAATCTAAGAAGAAAAAGTTTCTCTTACCCTGTGCTTATAGCAAATATCCCAGAATTTGCTTGCTCTGACTGGATCTTGTTGAATTATGAAAACCCATCCTTCCCCAAATCCATAGCCATTTGGAGCAGGAGCCAGAAGTTGTGGGGGTGGGGGTGAAGATTCTGATTGCTCAGGATTAGTCCATGGAGCCTGGGTGAAGAAGATCTCAGATCCATCCAAACTTCATAGGCTGAACTTGAAGGAAGGGCAATCCCCTGAGAAACAGTCTGTTATCCCCTGAGATAACAGTACTGTTATCTCAGTAAGAAGAAATGAATAATAGACAAGTAAACATAACAGTTGCTTCTTATAAATGTTCTAAGAAAATGTAATTAATCTGCAGTCACTATCTAGAGAAGATAGAAGTGTTATAACAAGTGCAGTGATTTGCACATACTGGGAAATGTACAAAGAAAATGGAGAAGAACTGAGGAGGAAGATGCTCAACCCCTTGGTTTGAGTTCAGCTTTTTTGGATCCTCTACTTTCTGATAAATCATGGTACTTAAAGAACCACCTGTTTAAGTACCTAACCACCAACTAAGAATCAAGGTACTTTATATCCTCATTTGTTATTAACTCATTCAACAAATATTCCTTTAGGAATTTCTCTGGGCTGAGTGCTCATCTAGGCAGTGTCAGAGTAATGAAAAAAGCACACAAAAAATTCTGTCCTTATGAAACATAGTTCAGTCAGTGAATACAGACAATCAGTAGAAAATTAATATGTAATATACCAGACATCATATGATGGTAACTACTTTGAGAAAAACAAGGCAGAGAATGAGGGAAAGATAAGACTAAAGTAAAGTAAACATGAGAATAGCCACAATCCTACAGTAAAGGTTTTTAAAAAGATGTGAAGATGAGAGAGTGAGTCACAGATATCCAAAGGAAGAACAATCCAGGCATAGTAAAAAGCCAGTGTAAAGGCCCTGAGGCACGAATGTGCCCAGAATCTTTAAGAAGACTATTGTGTCATGGCAGAGAGGAGAGAGTAGTAGGTAAGATGAGAGTGATAGCAAAGATGCAGCATGTGTCTGACCTTAGATGCTGTAAAGACTTTGGCTTTTATGTGATGGATGGGAAGCAACTGGGTTTGCTGAACAGAAGTAAGTGAAGTCACTCAGTCGTGTCCAACTCTTTGCAACCATTTTAGCTTACCAGACTCCTCCATCCATGGGATTTTCCAGGCAAGAATACTGGAGTGGGTTGTCATTTCCTTCTTCAGGAGATCTTCCCGACCCAGGGATTGAACCCAGGTCTCCTGCACTATAGGCAGATGCTTTACCATCTGAGCCACCAGGGAGGAGGTCATAATATTACTCTCATTTAAAAATAATCACTTTGTAATTAACTACAAAGGGAAAGGGATGAAACAGGGAAAACAGTAAACTTATGCAATAAGTTAAAGATCATATGGCAACTAGGAAATTTTGATTAAATGTTGAAGGTATAGTGATAAGATTTGCTAAAAAAAAAAAAAAAAAATGTATTGGGGATACTTTCAAAAAGAGTAGCCAAGGATGACACTGAGAATTTTGACCTCAGGAAATGAAAGGATAGAGTTGCTACCAACTGTAATGGGGAAGATTGTGGAAGGTAGAAGTTCTGTTTTGAACAACTTAAGTTTGAGATGATGGTTACACACCTACGTAAACATGGAGAGTAGGCAACTGTATATAAAATTCTATAATTCACAGGAGAAGTCTAAGATGGAAGTGACAATTGGGAACTTGTCATTGTGTGGGTGTTTAAATCCATGAGAAAAATACAGTCACTAAGGAGGAAAGTGTCAATAAAAGAAAGAATATGTACAAAGAACCCCCATGTGGACACTGCAATTTTAGCAATCAAGACAACAAGGGGGTGATTCAACAAGATAGAGGAAGAGTAGGTGGATGGGTACTTCTCTCCAGGGATCATCAAGAATACTTCTTCAGATGCAAAGAATCTTACAGAGCAACGGCTGAGAGTGGGAGTGAGTGGGACTGGACCAGCTCCCAGGGAGGTGGAGGAACTGAAGTAGGGGTGAGATTCCCACCTTGGAGCAGTAGTTTGGGACAGAGGGGAGACATCTGAGGCTATTGGAGAGTGAAGCAGCTGATCTGTGATGGTCTGCATGGAGTGAAAACCACACAGACAATCCATACCACAGCCCTAGGTATGCCACAGGAATTCTGGTCCTCCAGGGCATGTGGTGGCTAGGAGCTGAAGTGCAGGGATTGGAGAACAATCCCAGGGTGAGGACTGCTTTTGTCAGCAGGGAGGCAGCCTGAGGGGATGAGAGAGAGGAGATCACGGCAAGGAATGCCCTTGGGGGAAATCTGGGCACTCATGGAAGCTGGGCAATACTGCTGAGTCACACACAGAGTATGGAGCCGTCGCTACAGCCTCTCTCTCCCCACATGCCAGTACTGGCAGCTGATCAACAGAGAGATCCCCCAGAGAGCGCGGCCCTTGGAGTGCTTAATGCACCAAGCAATAGAGAAGTACCCCACTAGGGGGACACTTTGAGCACCTGGCATGCCAAGTAATAAAGAAAGATCCCAGCCAAGAGGGCCCTTGGAGAGACTGCTGCATCTAGCAATAGAGAAGGATATCCTTATTTAAATTATATGCAGAGTACATCATGAGAAACGCTGGGCTGGAAGAAGCACAAGCTGGGATCAAGATTGCTGGGAGAAATACCAATAACCTCAGATATGCAGATGACACCACTCTTATGGCAGAAAGTGAAGAAGAACTAAAGAGCCTCTTGATGAAAGTGAAAGAGGAGAGTGAAAAAGTTGGCTTAAAGCTCAACATTCAGAAAACGAAGATCATAGCATCCGGTCCCATCACTTCATGGGGAAACAGTAGCTGACTTTATTTTTTGGGGCTCCAAAATCACTGCAGATGGTAACTGCAGCCATGAAATTAAAAGATGCTTACTCCTTGGAAGGAAAGTTATGACCAACCTAGACAGCATATTAAAAAGCAGAGACGCTACTTTGCCAACAAAGGTCTATTTGTAAAAGCTATGGTTTTCCCAGTAGTCATGTATTGATGTGAGAGTTGGACTATAAAGAAAGCTGAGTGCCTAAGAATTGAGGCTTTTTGGAGAAGACTCTTGAGAGTCCCTTGGACTGCAAGGAGATCCAACCAGTCCATCCTAAAGGAGATCAGTCCTGGGTATTCATTGGAGGGACTGATGTTGAAACTGAAACTCCAATACTTTGGCTGCCTGATGCGAAGAACTGACTCATTGGAAAAGACCCTGATACTGGGAAAGATTGAGGGCAGGTGGAGAAGAGATGGTTAGATGGCATCATTGACTCAACGGACATGAGTTTGGGTGGACTCTGGGAGTTGGTGATGGACAGGGAGGCCTGGCATGCCGCAGTCTATGGGATCACAGAGTCAGACAAGACTGAGTGACTAAACTGAACTGAGTGCCATATCTCCTGAGCCTGTGGCCACTGGCTCCTCTGTGTACCTTGTGCTGCTGGGGTCCCCATGATCCAAGCTGCTATGCCAGCTGCATGCCTGGTCCTCACTGAGGCAGACCCAAGTCCTCCAAGGCAGCCTCAGGAACAAACTCCTGTGGATCACCCATATGCAGAGGTGGAGATAAAACCACAATCGAGCTCCAGGGGCATGGCAGCTAAGGAAGAAGATTGAAAACATTTCCACCTTTCCATACAAGCTGCAGATTAAATCCACATAATCAACTCTGTGTCTGTGGAATACATAAAAGGACAGTGAGTATTCACACGAAAGAAAAAGACCTAGCTCTGGCAACGATGAACACTGGAGGCAAGTATCTGAGAGTAGGGCCAGATTAGAGTCTGAGCTGCCCCTACGGTAGGTCCAGAGAACAGTCTAGCATTGGAGGGCCTCCTAGGGAGACAAAGGTGGAACTACGTTCTTTATACATTTTTCTCCTTTTTTTCCCTTTTCCCCCTTTTTTTCCTTCTTTCTTTTCCTCCCCATTTTCCACTCTGTTTCTTCCCTTTGCCTATTGCTCTCATGTTCTTTCTTTGTTATTCCTTTCATTGTTATTTTTGTACCTGCTTTCTCCATTTTTAAAGTTTATTTTTAAATATATTCATTTTTTTCCAATTTTATAGTCTTGATTGCTCTCTTCTCTTTTTAACTCCAGTTTTTCTCCTTTTTTCCCTCTTTTATCTTTCTTTCTTTTCCTTTGTAATTGTGCAAGTTTCCTTGTTTGCTCTTGGCTATTGATTGTTGCCTGCACCATTAGCTGTGGGGTTTTTTCCTTCTATGATGTGAGGCCTGTGAAGTCTTGATGCTACAGTAAGGGGTTTAACTTGAAACCTTGAGGTGGTAGACCTGAGCCCAGGACTATGGACCATCAGGAAAATCCAAAACTCATGGAATATTAATCTATGAGAACTCTTCCAAAGGCTTCCATTTCAACACTTCCATTTCAAGACAAAGACCTACCCAAAGACCAGAAAGCTCCAGTGCTGGATGCCTCATGCCAAATCATTAGCAAAACAAAAACACAGATGGCAGAAAGGCTGCCCAAAGCCATACCAAGCCTATAGATACCCTGAAACACACTACTGGGCATGGCACAGCTCTCTACAGAGGCAAAATCCAGCTCCACCCACCATAGCAAAGTCACAAGTCCCCCCAACCAGGAAACCTTCACAATGCACTGATCCAATCTCATACACAAGGGGCAGACTCCATAATTAAGAGGAACTATGGCCTTGTAGCTCAGATGGTAAAGCATCTGCCTATACTACGGGAGACCCGGGTTCGAGCCCTGGGTCAGGAAGATCCCCTGGAGAAGGAAATGGCAACCCACTCCAGTACTCTTGCCTCAAAAATCCCATGGACAGAGGAGCCTGGTAGGCTACAGTACATGGGGTAACAAAGAGTCGGACATGACTGAGCAACTTCACTTCACTTGATGATACTCCAGTCTGCACAAAGGAGATTTCAAACACAGTAGATTAAACAAAATGAAAAGACAAAGAAACATTACTTCAGATGAGGAAACATAGCAAAAACCCACAAGATCAAACAAATAAATGGGAAATAAGCAGTCTATGTGAAAAAGAATTCAGAGTAATGATAGTAAAGATGATCCAAAATCTTAAGGAAAAAAATGGAGGCACATAGCTATTTATTTACTAGAGGTCCAGATCAAGAAGATGCAAGAAATGTTTAACAAGGACCTAGAAGAATTAAAGAATAAACAATCAGCAATTAACAGCATAATAGCTGAGATTAAAAATACATTAGAGAGAACCAATAGCAGACTATTTGAGGCAGAAGAACAGATAAGTGACAGAATGGTGGAAATAACTGAAGCAGAGCAGAATAAAGAAAAAGGAATTAAAAGAAATGAGGGTAGTCTCAGAGATCTCTGGGACAACAATAATAATACCCACACTAGAATTATATGGGCCAAGGAAGAAGAAAAAAAGAAAGAGTATGAGAAAATATTTGAGGAGATTATATAGTTGAAAACTTCACTAACATGGTAAAGAAAATAACCACTCAAATCAAGGAATCCCAGAGAGTACCATATAAGATAAACACAAGAAGAAACATACCAAGATACATATTAATCAAACTAACAAAAATTAGACATAAAGAACAAATATTAAAAGTGGCAAGGGGAAAGCAACAACAAATAACATACAAGGGGATCACAATAAGGTTAACAGCTGATCTTTCAACAGAAACTCTGCAGGCCAGAAGGAAGAAGCAAGATATACTTAAATTGATGAAGGGGAAAAAAAAGAAAACTCTACAAACAAGATTACTCATCCAGCAAGGACCTCATTCAGATTCAAAGGAAAAATCAAAAGCTCTACAAACAAAAGTTAAGAGAATTCACACCAACAAAGGAGCTTTACAACAAATGCTAAAGGACTTCCTCTAGAAAAGAAACACAAAAGAAAGAAAAGACCTACAAAAACAAACCTGAAACAGTAAAGTAAGTGGTAATAAGAAGATACATATCAATAATTATCCTAAATGTAAATGGACTACATTTTCCAACCAAAAGAAACAGACTGACAAAACCAAAACCCCTATATATATTGTCTACAACAGACCCACCTCAGACCTAGTGACACACTCAGATTGAAAGTGAGGGGCTGGAAAAAGATATTCCATGCAAACAGAAACCAAAAGTAAGCTGGAGTACTAATACTCATATCAGATAAAATAGACTTTAAAATAAAGAGACAGGGAAGGGCACTACAGAATTATCAAGGGCTGTAGTTTTCTCTGTTTGTGGCATCTTTGTCTGGTTTTGGTATCAGGGTGATGGTGGCCTCCTAGAATGAGTTTGGAAGTTTTCTTTCCTCTGCAATTTTCTGAAAGAGTGAGCAGGATAGGTGTTAGCTCTTCTCTAAACTTTTGGTAAAATTCACCCGTGAAGCCATCTATCTGGTCCTGGGCTTTTATTGGTTGGAAGATTTTTTATTGCAGTTTCTATTTTCATGATTATGATTGGTCTATTCAAATTTTCTATTTCTTCCTGATTCAGTTTTGGAAGGTAATACTTTTCTCAGAATTTGTCCATTTCTTCCACCATTTTATTGGTGTATAGCTGCTCATAGTAGTCTCAGGATCATTTGTATTTCTGTGTTGTTCATTCTAATTTCTCCATTTTCATTTCTCATTTTTTTTTATTTGAGTCATCTTTCTTTTATTCTTGATGAGTCTGGCTAATACTTTGTTTATTTTGTTTATCTTCTCAAAGAACCAGCTTTTAGTTTTGTTGATATTTGCTCTTGTCTCCACTTATTTTTCACTTATTTCTGCTCTGATTTTTATGATTTCTTTCCTTCTACTAACTGGGGGTTTTTGGTTCTTCTTTTTCCAGTTGCTCTAGGTGTAAAGTTAGGCTCTTTATTTGGTATTTCTCTTATTTCTTGAGGTAGGCTTGTATTGCTATGAACTTCCCTCTTAGCACTGCTTTTACTGAATCTCATAGGTTTGGGATTGTCATGTTTTCATTATCATTTGTTTCTATGTATATTTTGGTTTCCTTTTTTATTTCTTCAGTGATCTGTTGGTTATTCAGAAGCATGTTGTTTAGCCTCCATATGTTTGTGTTTTTTATAGCTTTCTTCCTGTAGTTGATATTTGATCTTACAGCATTGTGATCAGAGAAGATGCTTGAAATGATTTCAATTTTTTAAAATTTAGCAAGGCTAGATTTGTGGCCCAGTATGTGATCCATCCTGGAGAATGTTCAATATTCACTTGAGAAAAAGATGAAATTCATGTTTTGGGGTGAAATAACCTGTAGATATTAGGTCTAACTGGTCCCGTATTGCAAACAGGACAAGTGAGATGAACACTGATCATTGACAGTTTTGGTTATCATCATATGAGTCATTAGCAGTCTTAGTGTAGCTATGGGACAAGAGAAAAACTGAAAACAGAACACGTCAATGACTCTTCTATAGAATTTTGCTGTTATATCAGGTACCCAGAAAGGGAATGTGCTGGTTCACCATCTCCCCATGTATTGTCTTATATGATGAGAGAACCAGACCGTGTGTCTGAGTCATCCTCCGCCCAGCATTTTTCAGAAACGATAAAAATCACAAAGTGATAGCTGAAATAATTGAGACCAAAGTATTTCCAACTAACCTCAGATATGTTAAATGCATTGTTTACATGCAGTAAATCACAAGTTCCCTACATCATCCTTGATGTCAACACAAAAATCACATGTTTATTTATTCTTTCTTCTCTTTCCAATAATATTTGTTAAGATTTTCAGTTCCAGAAATAGTGGAATATTCTCACATATAGCAATTGTAAACTCTGGAAAAATTATGAAGTATGGCTACTTGAGGGAACTGGGAAGCAACCAAGAAGGCAGGACCTGGATGGGACTTTTTCATTGAAATCACAGCACACAGAGAATGAGAGCCATAGTCATATCACTTTGCCAGGGAGTTACAAGCTGAAAGCTGTAGTCATATTGACTTAACATGTCAAAAAAGGGAGTTTGAAACTGCCATCGTGGCTGGAAATTGAAGGTGGAAGTCCTTTAAAAGAAGAAACCACAGAAAAGGTGAGTCCCCAGTTCTATCTATAAATGCTTCTCAATATAGAGGCTGCTGCTGCTAAGTCACTTCAGTCATGTCCAGCTCTTTGTGACTCTATGGACTGTAGCCCACCAGGCTCCTCTGTCCATGGGGTTCTCCAGGCAAGAATACTGGAGTGGATTGCCATGCCCTCCTCCAGGGGATCTTCCTGACCCAAGGATTGAACCTCTGTTTCTTAAGTCTCCTGCATTGGCAGGCAGTTTCTTTGCCACTAGTGCCACCTGGGAAGCCCTCAATATAGAGGAGGTTATATATAAAGTCCCCTCTGATTCTTGGCTTATCTCTAAACTGTATATAAATAATAACTCCAAGAAGCACAAGAAGAAAAGAGCAGCTGGAAAGCTAAAAGACTGACCTGGTATATCAGCTCCTGTTCAGTGCATGGGAGGCAGAGTTTGTCTTCCAGAAAGTTAGAAGGGGTCAGTAAAAGCCTCAGCAATCCCATTGAAACCCTAGAAGAACTATGCCTTAGGAGTTAAGAGTCTTCCCAGGATTAAGGGTGTGTGCTTGGTCTAGAGGCAAAACAACAGACCTGCCCTAACGACACCTAAGACCACGCTTTCAATAACTCAAGTGGGCCTGCCAGTAATTTAACTGCCTGACAGAGCAAAACTTGACAGTCTTCAGAGAAAGTTAACAATTCAGAGTCTCTACAACATATCATTTACAATGAGTGGCCAAAAGGCCCTCAGCTGGGGAAACTGAATTCCGTGCACCAATCCTCTCCAGCTCTCTATGGAAGGAAGTACATGAAGCCCCCTGAAATGTGTCTTTCTCAGTAAAAATCAACCCTCCTGGCAAAACTTTACATTACAAAGAAGGAAGCACAGGATTATATAGTCAAGCTATAAGACTCAACCAATCCTGGGGCCTCTGAGAATGCTTCAGGAGGAGGTAATATTCAAACTAGAATTAGGAGAACCAGTAAGCCTGAGCCAGAAGGAGGGAAAAATATATGAAATGCTTGGGATTGAGAGAGAATATGGGTGCAGCTGGAGCAAGGTACCAAGGAAAATAGGGGATGGGTTGGTCAGAATGAAGGGACAGACAATGAGATTATGAAGGGCCTTGTTCATTGTGTTAAATAGGCTAGACTTTCCATGAAAGTGATGGAGTGCCAACAAAAAGTTTCAAGAGGAGCGATATAATCAAAATTTTAGTGTCAAAATATCCTCCTGGCTAATGCAATGAGTCAATCAGGAGAAAATTATGTTTAAGGTATCCAGAGAAAGTCCAGATGTCATAAGAAATTGAATTTATTTGTCCAGAGCTGAGTAGAAAGGTTAGGTTTATATGGAAAAGTTGATTATTCAGCCCACTGAGAATCATTGAAACCTTGGAAGTAAATGAGATACTCAGGGAGCAATCAAGGAAATAAAAAGATCCAAGGCAGAAACCTGAGAATGGCCAGCATTCAGGCTTAACTGGTTAATGCATTAACCAATAGCACTGGCAATAATGTATTTTATGTTATGGATGGGGCCTCCCTGCAATCAGTCTAAATTAATGAATCATCCAACATCAAATTCACGTAATTTCTGTCTTTCTCTGCTTTAGATGATTTTACAGAAGAGCAGTTCTCACTCAGGGGACACCGGGCAATGTCTGACAGAGTCTCTACAACATATCATTTACAATGAGTGGCCAAAAGGCCCTCAGCTGGGGAAACTGAATTCCGTGCACCAATCCTCTCCAGCTCTCTATGGAAGGAAGTACATGAAGCCCCCTGAAATGTGTCTTTCTCAGTAAAAATCAACCCTCCTGGCAAAACTTTACATTACAAAGAAGGAAGCACAGGATTATATAGTCAAGCTATAAGACTCAACCAATCCTGGGGCCTCTGAGAATGCTTCAGGAGGAGGTAATATTCAAACTAGAATTAGGAGAACCAGTAAGCCTGAGCCAGAAGGAGGGAAAAATATATGAAATGCTTGGGATTGAGAGAGAATATGGGTGCAGCTGGAGCAAGGTACCAAGGAAAATAGGGGATGGGTTGGTCAGAATGAAGGGACAGACAATGAGATTATGAAGGGCCTTGTTCATTGTGTTAAATAGGCTAGACTTTCCATGAAAGTGATGGAGTGCCAACAAAAAGTTTCAAGAGGAGCGATATAATCAAAATTTTAGTGTCAAAATATCCTCCTGGCTAATGCAATGAGTCAATCAGGAGAAAATTATGTTTAAGGTATCCAGAGAAAGTCCAGATGTCATAAGAAATTGAATTTATTTGTCCAGAGCTGAGTAGAAAGGTTAGGTTTATATGGAAAAGTTGATTATTCAGCCCACTGAGAATCATTGAAACCTTGGAAGTAAATGAGATACTCAGGGAGCAATCAAGGAAATAAAAAGATCCAAGGCAGAAACCTGAGAATGGCCAGCATTCAGGCTTAACTGGTTAATGCATTAACCAATAGCACTGGCAATAATGTATTTTATGTTATGGATGGGGCCTCCCTGCAATCAGTCTAAATTAATGAATCATCCAACATCAAATTCACGTAATTTCTGTCTTTCTCTGCTTTAGATGATTTTACAGAAGAGCAGTTCTCACTCAGGGGACACCGGGCAATGTCTGAAGACATTTTGACCACCACAACTAGGAGGATGCTACAGAGATGCTATTAACCATCCTATAATACACAAGACAGACTCCCATAAAAAGAATTATTCCATCCCAAATGTCATTACTGCCAAGACTGAGAAACGCTGTTCTAGAAGCTCATTGGCCTGGTCTGTGGATACTGATAACTTTGGTGTTTTCTTCCCAAGGATTCCTGTCAAAGAATACAAGTTTCTAAAGCTAACATCAAAGAACCCTGTTATTATCATACAACTGAATGAAACTAAAATTTGAAAATGCCAAGTTGCACAGATACGGGAAGATATAGGAACTATAGCTTTTACTTGTGACTTGCATGTGGAAAAACTAATCAGACAATCTCAGGGGTGGTAGTGCATGAGTTCCATGATACCCTGAACACAAACCAATCCAATTATGTAAGAAACAAACAAGTATTACCAGACCAGGAGTTGCTTAATGTTTTGTGAGCAGAATGGCATTCAGTACTACTGATTGCTGATTTTTTTCTGTTAATGAGATAACTAAGTGGGGGGTCACGTGTGCTCATCCTCTGACTGAAGTAATGTAGAGAGGTGCTCTGCTGTCCAAAGGAGAGAGGGAAGACATGAGATTTGCCTGAAGCTGAGCCCCATGCTGGCTTTTTCCTCCTAGAATTGAACCTCCCTCGTCTTGAGCCTCTGCTCTGACCCAAAACCAGGGCTGAGTGCTGAAAGCCAACAGGAGCCAAGGACGGGGTTTCAGACGAAGTTCCAGTTAAACTGGGGTTCTGATAGAGATGGACACATGAGGCAGAAAGCAAAACAACTCTATTTGGATGGAGAACCAAAGAGCCTCCCAAAAGAGTGCTGAAAGTCATAACAAGAGTAAGAGAGAAAGGGAGGGTGGGGGGAAGCACTTACCCAAATGAGCCAGAGCCAGGCTAGTTTTCTGCTCAAAGTGTGGCCTATCAATCAGCAGCAGCAGCAGCACTTGGAAACTTAGAAATGCAGGTCAGGTCCCATTCCTGACTCACTAACTTGGAGTCTGTGTTTTAACAAGATCTCCAGGAAAGTCTAAGAAGCACTGATTGTGCCATAGGTTGAGGGAAAAGGGATGACGTACTGATACAGGTGGATTACAGAAGACTGTCTTCCCGCCTAGCCTCTCAGGTTCAAACCTAAATGCTGTGGAACCCCCAGAAGAGTTGTTTCACTGAAACCCTTTTAAGGGTTGAGAAAAGGAGAGACATGGCATTGGTATACAGAAAGCATATTACACACACTGATGGTGGGTGTTCCCTCCCACTTTGCCAAACACAGTTGTGGCACCTCTCCATCAGTATTCAAGGCTCTGTTCAGGCTCCTCAAACATCTGCTCTCCCTCCCAGCAGATGAATTCATGAAGAGTTGACCTAAGCAATCAGATAGGAATACCTTCAACTCTCTTGTGCAAAACTCAGAAATGCACCTGGTTTCCTCCCACACACATCCCAGCAGGAGAGGAGGACTCCTTCTCCTGCGCAGGCTGAATTCTGGGGCCCAGGCTGATCGACTGTTCTCTTCCCTGGCTCTGTCCTGGTGGCACTGCAACAAGCTGAATTCTCTTCCAGATTTACTTTAAAAGAAGAACAGGGACTCCTTCTAGCCACCATAACCTCAAATTAATACCCTGTAAACTTTCCTTTTCAGTTATGTTGACTTCAAAATAATTTGCTTACTACAATATTTCTAATGTACAAGAATATCTATATACCTACTATCTAGATTGGACACATCTTAAACTTGTCTATATTTGTTTCAGATATGTTTGTATTTCCAGAATAAAAAATTTATAGTGACAATTGAAATGTTTTCTGTCCTTTTCTCTGATATCTCCTAATAGCTAACTGCTACTGCTAAGTCGCTTCAGTCGTGTCTGACTCTGCGCGACCCCATAGATGGAAGCCCACCAGGCTCCCCCATCCCTGGGATTCTCCAGGCAAGAACCCTGGAGTGGGTTGCCATTTCCTTCTCCAATGTATGAAAGTGAAAAGTGAAAGTGAAGTTGTACAGTCGTGTCCAACTGTTAGTGACCCCATGGACTGCAGCCTACCAGGCTCTTCCATCCATGGGATTTTCTAGGCAGGAGTACTGGAGTGGGGTGCCATTACCTTCTCCACAATAACTAACTACAACCATTAAATTGGTGTGTAACTCAAATTCATATGGGCTTCCTAGGTGCTGCTGCTGCTGCTGCTAAGTTGCTTCAGTCGTGTCCAACTCTGTGTGACCCCATAGACGGCAGCCCACCAGGCTCCCCCATCCCTGGGATTCTCCAGGCAAGAACACTGGAGTGGGTTGCCATTTCTTTCTCCAATGCATGAAAGTGAAAAGTGAAAGTGAAGTTGCACAGTCGTGTCCAACTGTTAGTGACCCCAAGGACTGCAGCCTACCAGGCTCTTCCATCCATGGGATTTTCTAGGCAGGAGTACTGGAGTGGGGTGCCATTACCTTCTCCACAATAACTAACTACAACCATTAAATTGGTGTGTAACTCAAATTCATATGGGCTTCCTAGGTGCTGCTGCTGCTGCTGCTAAGTTGCTTCAGTCGTGTCCAACTCCGTGTGACCCCATAGACGGCAGCCCACCAGGCTCCCCCATCCCTGGGATTCTGCAGGCAAGAAAACTGGAGTGGGTTGCCATTTCCTTCTCCAATGCATGAAAATGAAAAGTGAAAATGAAGTCACTCAGTCGTGTCCAACTCTTCGTGACCCCATGGACTGCAGCCTACCAGGCTCCTCCATCCCTGGGATTTTCGAGGCAGGAGTACTGGAGTGGGGTGCCATCGCCTTCTCCATTCTTAGGTGATTCAGTGGTTAAGAACCTGCCTGCCGATGCAGGAGTTGCAGGAGACAGCGGGTTCCATCCCTGGGTGGGGGAGATCCCCTGGAGAAGGAAATGACAACCCACTACAGTATTCTTGCCTGGGAAATTCCATGGACAGAGGAACCTGGTGGGCTACAGTCCACAGGGTCACAAAGAGTTGGGCATGACTTAGCATCTGAACATGGACACACGCTATTCGTGAGTGCTTTGTACTTATACTATATGGGGTATGTAACCATCCGCATGGAGAAGGAAATGGCAACCCACTCCAGTGTTCTTGCCTGGAGAATCCCAGGGACGGCGGAGCCTGGTGGGCTGCCGTCTATGGGGTCGCACAGAGTCGGACACGACTGAAGTGACTTAGCAGCAGCAGCAGCAGAAGGGACGGCGGAGCCTGGTGGACTGCCGTCTATGGGGTCACACAGAGTCGGACACGACTGAAGTGACTTAACAGCAACAGCAGCAACCATCCGCAATGCACCGTATTACTTGGCAAACACTTGAAGTTTAATTAAAAGATGTAATATCACATGGGTTACACTTTAACTTGCTCTCAGACAAACATTCTTTCTGAGATGTTGACTTCCTGTTCTCCTTATTTCTATGCTATTGCTGGTATGAATGTTACCTCTTTTTTAAACCTTGTGACATATTCTAATCATTGTTTTATGCCACCAGAAACTGTTAAATTCACCTACATATTTATACCATCTTCTGGTCATGAGTTTTCCCTTCATGCTGCCCTTCCATTTGTGATCACAGTCCGTCAATCTGAAGTGCACCCTTTAGAATCCTCAAAATTAGAGTGTGTTGTGGAGAAACATGCTCAGTTCTTGTTTGAAAACATCTACGTTTTACTTTCATTCTAGAAAGATATTTTTGAAGGGCACATAATTTCAAGTCAACAAGTTTTTGTCCCAGTGCAGGGAAATACTTCTCCGCTGTTTCCCAACTTCCATTGTTTCTCTGAGAAGTCTGTAATTGGTTTATTTGTCATTCCTTTGAGGTGTATTCTTTTCTTAACCTGGATCTGTTTAAAACCCTCTCTTTGTCTTTAGTGTTTCTCTATGATGTGCAGGATGTAGGTTCTGAATTAATATTATTTTTGTGGGAATTCACAAAGCTGTAGAATGGTTGCTTTTACCTCTTTTGGAAAATTCCCAACCATTACCTATTTAAGTATTGCTTCTGCCCCACCTCCCTCTTCTCTTCTGCAACTTCGCACTTGATGTGATTTCTTAACTTCTCTTACCTCTATCAGAGTTTCCATTTCACTGATTCTGTGTCATATTCTGAGTAAGTTTTGCAGATCATCTGAAGTTCACTATTTCTCTCCTTTAACTGTGCCTAACCTACTGTTAAACCCATTCATTATACATTTTTATGCTGACCATTGTAGTTTGATATCTAGAATCTTTTGTTAATATAATCCATCTTATTTTATAGTCTTTTACTCTTCATTTGCACTGTAATCTTTTCTATTTCTTGAAGTGTGTTAAACATACTTGTTTTTTGTTGAGTGTTTAATAATCTCACTATTTGAAAATTTTCAGGTCAGATACTGATATTCTTGCTGGTTCACATTCATTATGCCTCATTTCCATATGTGTGAGTGTAGGTGTGTTATTTTTATAATGAGCTCTTTTTCTAGAACTTTATCTGTAGAAATTATATGAGACCTAGTTTGAAAACAAGATCAAGGAGGATTTGAATTTGCTTCGGCCATAGGTCTGGAGGAATCTACCAGCAAGAATCAACTTAAACTAAATTTTTGGCTAAATGATTTTTTTTGGCCTATTTGGATGACTTGATTTCAGACCACAAACCCACATGAGGATTGGTTTGCCCTTTTCCATCTACGTTTCTAAATGCCATTGCCACTCCATCTTCTTTTCTTTTTTCTTCTTTCTTCTAGGTTCTGATTTTTCTTACCTTAGTATGTTAGTCACACAGTCATGTCCAACTGTTGGCAAACCCATGTTCTGTAGCCAACCAAGTTCCTCTGTCCATGAAATTCTCCAGGCAAGAATACTGGAGTGGTTAGCCATTCCTTTTTCCAGGGCATCTTCCCAACCCAGAGATCAAACCTGGGTCTCCTGCATTACAGGCAGATTCTGTACCAGCTGAGCCACCCTTTCTTACCTAAACCCTTCTTATCTTTGGGTTTCAGTGTAAATGTTATTAATGCTGTTCCTAGAAAGCAATGTGGACTCAGCATCCTGGCTCTATGTTACCACTTTACCCATCATAATGTAGTTGCATTGTGTGTTCCTTGAGGTCCAAGATTGTGCCTTGCATCTCCAGTACTGTAACTTTCCAATATAGTGCCTGGTGTGCGATCCTGGGTCTTTTAACTGACCCATTGCTAAAAGAGTACTCTGGGGCTCTGGTTGTTGTCATCATGGTCAGGAGACAGGGGTGGTGCAGAAATGGCTGTGAACCTTAACTCTTCTAGCTGTAGTCATCAGCAGTAGGGTCTAGGTGCCAGATGGACAAAGTTTTCTGGGGCCTTACTGACCAAACATGGCAATCATAGCAGGTCTGGTAGGTACTATGGATCCAGCTGAAGGAGCCTGGAGTATAAATGGAATCAAGTGACAAGTAGCTGAACATTTTCATTTGTGAGCTAAACACTTTCATTTGTGAGCGAGGATTCGGGATGCAGAACTTGCCATCCCCAGATGTTTCGTACTATGCAGACTATTTCTAGCTGAAAACTGTCAAGTTTCAGGAAGACATTTTGGCCATCTCCCTAACTACCTGAAAAGTTAGATAGAGAGCCTGTTAGAGGAATATTGCTATCATCAGAGATATCTGGAAAGAATATGGCCTAGGTGTGGTGGGGGAAACTCTTAAAAATGAAGCTACTCTGTGTCCCCTTGTCTCTGCCTTGCCCAGCAAACACTTGCTTTTCCATCTCCATGTCCATTACCCTCGTCTCCTTTGAGGTCCCAAACCCGTACTCCCAACAGGCTTTTTTTGTCTTTAACTAAAGATGATACTGAAGAAACTAGGGAAAACCACTAGGCCATTCAGGTATGACCAAAATCAAATCCCTTATGATTATACAGTAGACGTGACAAATAGATTCAAGGGATTCGACCTGGTAGACACAGTGCCTGAAGAAATATGGACAGTAATATTTCACAGCAGGTGGTGGTCAGAATTATCCCCAAGAAAAAGAAATGCAGAAGGCAAAATGGTTGTCTGGGGAGGCCCTACAAATAGCTGAAAACAGAAGAGAAGTGAAAGGCAAAGGGGAAAAGGAAAGATACACCCATCTAAATGCATAGTTCCGAAGAATAGCAAGAAGAGATAAGAAAGCCTTCCTAAATGAACAAAGCAAAGAAATGGAGGAAAACAATAGAATAGGAAAGACTAGACTTCACTTCAAGAAAATTAGAGACACCAAGGGAATATTTCATGAAAAGATGGGCACACAAAAAAGGAGAAAAAGAGTAAGGACCTAACAGAAGTAGATGATATTAAGAACAGGTGGCAAGAAAACACAGAAGAACTACACAAAAAAGATCTTCATGACCACAATGGTGAGATCACTCATCTAGAGCCAGACATCTTGGAGTGCAAAGTCAAGTGGACCTTAGGAAGCATCACTACAAACAAAGTTAGTGGAGGTGGTGGTATTCCAGCTGAGCTGTTTCAATTCCTAAAAGATGATGCTGTGAAAGTGCTGCACTCAATACGCCAGTAAATTTGGAAAACTCACCAGTGGCCACAGGACTGCAAAAGGTCAGTTTTCATTCTAAGCTCAAGGAAGGGGATTGTCAAAGAATGTTCAAACCACCACACGATTGCCCTCATTTCACATGCTAGCAAAGTAATGCTCAAAATTTTCCAAGCCAGGCTTCAACAGTATGTGAACCAAGAATTCCCAGATGTTCAAGCTGGATGTAGAAAAGGCAGAGGAAACAGAGAACAAATTGCCAACATTCATTGGATCATATAAAAAGCAAGAGAATTCCAGGGGGAAAAAATCTATTTTGGCTTCATTGACTATGTCAAAGCCTTTGACTGTGTAGATCACAACAAACTGGACAATTCTTCAAGAGATGGGACTACCAGACAACCTTACCTGCCTCCTGGGAAACCTGTATCAGTCAAGAAGTAACAGAACCAGACATGGAACATAAGACTGGTTCCAAATTAGGAAAGAAGTACATTAAGGCTATTTATTGTCATCTTGCTTATTTAACTTCTCTTCAGAGTCTATCATACAAACTGCCAGGCAGGATGAAGCACAAGCTGAAATCAAATTTGCCAGCAGAAATATCAATAATCTCAGATATGCAGATGACACCACCCTTATGGCAGAAAGTGAAAAGGAACTGAGAAGCCTCTTGATGAAAGTGAAAGAGGGGAATGAAAAAGCTAGCTTAAATCTTAACATTGAAAAAACTAAGATCATGACCTTTGGCCCCATCACTTCATGGCAAATAGATGGGGAAATAATGGAAACAGTGAGAGACTTTATTTTCTTGGGCTCCAAAATCACTGCAGATGGTGACTACAGCCATGAAATTAAAAGATGTTTTCTCCTTGGAAGAAAAGCTATGACCAACCTAGACAGCATATTCAAAAGCAGAGACATTACTTTGCCAACAAAGATCTATCTAGTCAGAGTGACTCAGTTCAGTTCAGTTCAGTTGCTCAGTCCTGTCTGACTGTTTGCAACCCATAGATTGCAGCACACCAGACATCCCTGTCCATCACCAACTCTCAGAGCTTGCTCAAACTCATGTCCATCGAGTAGGTGGTGCCATCCACCATCTCATCCTCTGTCATCCCCTTCTCCTCCTGCCTTCAATCTTTCCCATCATCAGGGTCTTTTCTAATGAGTCAGCTCTTCGCATCCAGTGGCCAGAGTATTGAAGCTTCAGCTTCAGCATCAATCCTTCCAATGAATATTCAGGACTGATTTCCTTTATGATTGACTGGTTTGATCTCCTTGCTGTCCAAGAGACTCTAAAAAGTCTTCTCCAGTATCACAGTTAAAAAGCATCAATTCTTCAGCACTCACCCTTCTTTATGGTCCATTTCTTACATCCATACATAACTACTGGAGAAACCATAGCTTTAACTAGATGGACATTTGTTGGCAATGTAATGCCTCTGCTTTTTAATATGCTGTCTAGGTTGGTCATAGTTTTTCTTCCAAGGAGAAATTATCTTTTAATTTCATGGCTGCAGTCACCATCTGCAGTGATTTTGGAAAAATCACCCAAGAAAATAAAGTCTCTCACTGTTTCCATTTTTTCCCCATCTATTTGCTGTGAAGTGATGGGACCAGATGCCATGATCTTAGTTTTTTCAATGTTGAACTTTAAGCCAGCTTTTTCATTCCCCTCTTTCACTTTCATCAAGAGGCTCCTCAGTTCCTCTTTGCTTTCTGCCATAAGGGTGGTGTCATCTGCATATCTGAGGTTATTGATATTTCTCCCAACAGTCTTGCTTCCAGCTGTGTTTCATCTAGCCTGGCATTTCGCATGATGTACTCTGCATAGAAGTTAAATTAGCAGGGTGACAATGTAAAGCCTTGACGTACTCCTTTCCCAATTTGGAACCAGTCTGTTATGTCCGATTCTAACTGTTGCTTCTTGACCTGTATACAGATTTCTCAGGAGGCATGTATAGTGGTCTGGTATTCCCATCTCAGAATTTTCCACATTTTATTGTGATCCACAGAGTCAAAGGCTTTGGCATAGTCAATAAAGCAGAGATAGATGTTTTTCTGGAACTCTCTTGCTTTTTCTATGATCCAGCAGATGTTGGCAACTTGATCTCTGGTTCCTCTGCCTTTTCTAAATCCAGCTTGAACATCAGGAAGTCCTCGGTTCACCTACTGTTGAAGCCTGGCTTGGAGAATTTTGAGCATCACTTTGCTAGACTGTGTAATGAGTGCAATTTTGTGGTAGTTTGAACATTCTTTGGCATTGCCTTTTTTGGGGATTAGAATGAAAACTGACCTTTTCCAGTCCTGTGGCCACTGCTGAGTTTTCCAAATTTGCTAACATATTGAGTGCAGCACTTTCAAAGCATCAGCTTTTAGGATTTGAAATAGCTCAACTGGAATTCCATCACCTCCACTGACTTTGTTCATAGTGATGCTTCTTAAGGCCCACTTGACTTTGCATTCCAGGATGTCTGGCTGTAGGTGAGTGATCACACCATCATGGTTATCTGGGTCATGAAGATCTTTATTGTATAGTTCTTCTGTGTTTTCTTGTGCCTCTTCTTAATATCTTCTGCTTCTGTTATGTCCATACTGTTTCTGTCCTTTATTGTGCCCATCTTTGCATGACATGTTCCTTTAGTAATTCTAATTTTCTTGAAGAAAACTTTCAGTTCAGTTCAGTTGCTCAGTCGTGTCCGACTCTTTGTGACCCCATGAATCGCAGCACGCCAGGCCTCCCTGTCCATCACCATCTCCCGGAGGTCACTCAAACTCTCGTCCATCAAGTCCGTGATGCCATCCAGCCATCTCATCCTTGGTCGTCCCCTTCTCCTCCTGCCCCCAACCCCTCCTGGCATCAGAGTCTTTTCCAGTGAGTCAACTCTTAGCATGAGGTGGCCAAAGTACTGGAGTTTCAGCTTTAGCATCATTCCCTCCAAAGAAATCCCAGGGCTGATCTCCTTCAGAATGGACTGGTTGGATCTCCTTGCAGTCCAAGGGACTCTCAAGAGTCTTCTCCAACACCACAGTTCAAAAGCATCAATTCTTCGGTGATCAGCCTTCTTCACAGTCCAACTCTCACATCCATACATGACCACAGGAAAAACCATAGCCTTGACTAGACAGATCTTAGTCGGCAAAGTAATGTCTCTGCTTTTCAATATACTACCTAGGTTGGTCATAACTTTTCTTCCAAGGAGTAAGAGTCTTTTAATTTCATGGCTGCAGTCAACATCTGAGTCTCTCAGGAGAGGAACAGGAAAAAAAAAAAAGGCAGAACAAAAGGAATACACAAACCAGCTATTTCCAAGAATAGAAACACCATATCCCAATTAATCTATACCAAAATCTAGAGAAAGGACAATATAGAGACAAGATAAAGTTTGCATAATCACAATGCCACATTTATCCCAACTAGGTATGTGCCCTTGAACTAGAGGTGCTGAGCATGGCATCTGTTTACAAATGAGGCAATTGGAGGTAGCTAAAAGCATTCATCTTTTTTACTACTTCCTTCAGTGTGTATAATATTAGCCAAATGTCTCAACGGCTGGTAAATCATCTTTAATTCCTTTGGAACTCATCGTAGTAATGTTAACCATGATGGATTCCTGTGGTATTTAAAGAACTAGATTGTCAATTAGCTTTTATGAGATACATCACAGTCATCAGCCTTGTATCATACCTCCTATTCACTGAAGCCAGTTATTAAAATGTACAATAATTTGCTTTTATTATAATCTATCTAAAAGCCAAAGCTAGTCTCCAAAATAATTTAAAGTTCTAAGTTGCAATCTCAGAGACCTTTTCTTCAAAATGACTACATAATGTAGTGTTAGCATTCTTCGTTAATTATTTTGCAGAGTGTGAATTTTAGTTAATCGTTTCTCGCAAGGACCAAATAAAGAAGGTGCTTCCTAACAGCCTCTCTGGGAATAAGTACAATCCTTTCAGAAGCTAATTAATCAAGTCACGCTCATAAAAACGTGTAACTACCCACCAGGGTAAGAGTCCCCAGAGGCCTCCAGCTCCTGGAAATCACTTGCCCACGGTGTTGACCTTGACTGAGAGAAAGGACAGTGAGTCAATTCTGACTTGGCACAGCACCCACCAGAGACCTTCCATGCCAACCAATATGGTCATCTGCTCATGATAACCTGGAACTTTAAAAACCCCATCATCACTGCAGTTGCTGATTAGAACTTGCCCAGTACTACCTGCAGCTTGAGGAGGCAAAGGTAGATGGGCCTTGTGGAAACCCTGGAAGATGAGGGAAAGTACAACTCTCTGTTTCAAATCTAATATGTAACTGTAAGTTTATTTAATTACATATTCCAAGAACTTGAAGATAATCAAATCTGGATTTGATTCTTGCCCTTCAGGAATGTATGGTGCAATGGTGCAGACAGAGACACCCAAGTAAATGACAAGATGAGACAGAGTTTGCACATCTGAGTTGGCAGCTCCATAAAGGTTCACACCTCTGCCATCAGATTTGTCTCAGTTCAGTTCAGTCGCTCAGTCGTGTCTGACTCTTTGTGACCCCATGAACCTCAGCACTCCAGGCCTCCCTGTCCATCACCAACTCCCAGAGTCCACACAAACCCATGCCCATTGTTTCAGTGATGCCAACCAACCATCTCATCCTCTGTTGTCCCCTTCTCCAGCCCTCAATCTTTCCCAGCATCAGGGTCTTTTCAAATAAGTCAGCTCTCTGCATCAGGTGGCCAAAATATTGGAGCTTCAGCCTTTCAACATCAGTCCTTCCAATGAACACCCAGGACTGATCTCTTTTAGGATGGACTGGTTGGATCTCCTTGCAGTACAAGGGGCTCTCAAGAGTCTTCTCTAGCACCACAGTTCAAAAGAATCTATTCTTTGGCGCTCAGCTTTCTTTATAGTCCAACTCTCACATCCATACATGACCACTGGAAAAACCATAGCCTTGACTAGATGGACCTTCAAATTTGCCTCATTGAACTGCAATTCATAGATTCTTGTTAGTGTATGTGTCTTTCTCCCCAGAGACCTGTAAATTCCTTCAAGGCAGGGTGCCTTCGTCTCTGTATCTGTATCTGATACATTGCTGGACTCATATTTTTTAGTGAACAAATGAATATAATAATAATAACAATAAGCAATGTACAATGAGCATATGCTATAAGCAGATCCTAGTTTGGGTATTTCACAAATATCTCATGTAATTACCCCAATAATCCTACAAGAAAAGCTCAGAGTATTATATTTTGTATTTTACTGATAAGAAAATTGAGGTTTATAGAGATCAGAGTAATTTGCCCAAACTCCCCCCAGGTATTAAGTGGCAAAACTAGCATTAGATCATTGGTCTAAATCCTATGTTCATATTCTTGACCAGTATGCAATATTATTTTAATAAAAATTCTAAAAAAGCTTACAAAGTCTCACAGATACACACGCTAAAGGGAATGATCCATTCCAAACTGAGGCAAACAGACGATTGCAAATTGTGCCATTAGGTTATGGAAGTTTTCCTGAAGGTGGTGGCTCCTGAGCTGATCCTTAAAGCATGGGAGAGCTTTAATCAGCAATCTCATTTGGAGAAGGGCCATTGAAAAGGCAAGGAAGGGGAGGCTGAGTATTGGTGTTGAGGATTTCAGCATGAGGAGTGGATATCCTGGCTGTACCTCAAAGGCTACTGCCAGAATCACTGTGGTTGACCTGACAGAGTTTAAAAAAGCAGCACCACGATTGCCACCACAACTCCCCCACTGCCCACTCATGTTAACAAAGGTGGCACAAGCTGGATCAGAGTAGTGCACAAAATGATCCTCTTCCCCAGTGTTACCCTGTGTGCAGAAGAATACACACACACACACACACACACACACACACACACACACACACACACACCATAACAGCTGCAGAGAGGAAGCAAACCCAGTGATTAACAGACTCTGGCCAAGGAAGATAACATTCCAGGCCTGATTTAAAACCACCTATGTTTTGCCATACATGAACATGAATCTGCCACAGGTATACACATGTTCCCCATCCTGTAAAGTAATTAACCTCCAATTAAAATAAATAAATTTATATTTAAAAAAAATAAAAAGAAGCTCCCACTGAGGTTGGCAAATAACCCCTGACAGCTCCGTGAATGATGAAGTCACAGGAGATGAGCAGAAGCTGCGCACCTGGTGTCGGTAATTACAGGGAGGACAGAGGGATGAGGGCAGGCAAGTGCAGCTGGCTGTAGGAGGCCAGGTCACGTCTGCAAGTGCTGGGGAGTGGGGAGCTGGGCAGCTGGGGACGTTACATCACCTCCCGCCCCAACCCTGCTCTCCTTACTTTGGGGTTTTTTGTGATCTGTGTTTTCCCTCATCTCAGATCTTTCTCCATCTTCCCGCATTAGCACCAGATGGCCTGTGAGGATCAAAATAAAAGCTCTTGGGGCATCCTCATGTCAAAAGAAAGAAAGAAAACCACCTATGTGTCAACAATTCTCACTGATGGGCATCTGACAATGAATGTCCTAGGTGTGGCTTTATGAAGCCTCCTCCAGCCATAGCTTCAAATCATGGGTCAATGTTGAGGGGAGGAGGAGTGGGAGGGGAAGAAATTGTCAGGAAAGTTGTGTAAAGGGGACAGGTTCAGTGGCCAGGACATCTGCCCGTTATTTCTGTCAGTTTGTAGTCACTATGCATTCTCTTGGATGCCCTAGAAAAAATCTGCTAGAGATCTGAATTCAAAGAATATTACGTAAGCTAAACACAAATAAATAACTTGGTTATGAGGGAGCCCCTTCTGACCCATCATTTTGCCAAAATGAACTCCTCATGGTTGAGTGGCACTCCTCCTCTTTCTTATAATTAGTTTGAGCCAGCTCTGCAATATTTATTGAGAAGACCTTTTATTATAAAGTAGCCAAGTACTTGTTACCTGAAATATATGCAAGTTTTTAAAATCTGCATTCAAGGTTTAAAACCTTTTTGCTTATGAAAAATGTCCTACCTGGCCTCTCCCTGTCTCATTTGGGAGATTAAACAGTAGCTATATAGTTGAACTGCAATTTGCTTGGCTCTGAAGAAGCCATTATCATTGAAATTCAAGACCCTTGATATAAGGTGTCTTGGAGAACTATCGCATGCTATATATTGCATATTAGAGTACAGAGTACAATGCAAAATTAGTCTTTATAAAGAGTTACAAGAGAAAGCCTTGGATGAAACAAGATATGGTTGTCATAACAATTAACCTGCTGGACTGTACATCATCCAGGAAGCCTGAGGTGTGGGTTACCCCAAGCAAGAGAACAACTAGAGACAGTCAAGAGCACAGCACGTATGGTATTGTCCTCTGTTCTGAAAATGGACATTTTCCTCTTGAGTGAATAACATAGGCATATTATATTAAAGCAGATGTAGTGTCATATATGACTTAACAACTAAGCAACAAAAATAACAGCGCCATTCTGAGAGGGATAAGGAGAGTAAAAGCCAAACAACAATTTCTTTAATGAAGGGATGGAGAGGGTAACAGGCAGGAAGGCCAGGGGTCTCCAAACAGATGAAATAGCCTGCAAGTGTCAGATTTTTATCTCTCTTAAGCGGCAGGAGGAAACAAACTAGCGATATTTGTTCCTTCTCTATACAAATTTAAAAGGAGGTTTCTCTTAAAATACTGAGTTGCCATAATGACACCTGGTTTCACCTGAAGTTAACTATTCTCAAACCTAGAGATAACCAATGCCTTTTTCTTATGAAAATGTTTGTCTTAAGCTATGCTAATGTGCTATGCATTTACCCCAAACTCTGTCTTCAAGTTGGTTCTGCCTCTTGGCTCAGAACCTACTTGACAAACCAGTATGTTATACTCAGATATTGTTCCTCCAATCTATGTAAATGAAAGTATTTGTATGGTGCTCTGCCCTTCTTCAAGATTCAGGTTAATCATTTTATGGTCCAGGATGAACCATTTGGTGCCAAGGTTATCCCAAAATGCATCTGATGGGTGAGGGGTCTGGTGCCATTCTGAGTTTTAAGACATTCCTTTCTTTCATTAACAGACTGCTAGTGACTATATAACAGCCAGCTGAAGACTAGCAGGGGGGCACTCTTTCTGCCCCCTTCTGATGCCTATGTCAGAAGTTTTCTCTATCTCCTTTATACTTTTTATTACACAAAAGCTCTGAGTGATCAAGCCTCATCTCTGGCCCCAGACTGAATTCTTCTCCACCAGGGGCCAAGAATCCCGGCGTCTTTGCGTGATTCAACAACAACGTTTCATCTTGGGGGCTCGTCCGGGATCCTTCAGGACAAGGTAAGGATGCTTGGAGCTCTAGTTCTTTGTTCTCTTAGCAAACACGTTTTCTGCTGCGCTTTACTAACTCTACGGTGTGCTTGTGTGAATGAATGACATGCCCTGCGAGAAGCAAGTAAGGAGCCCTGCTCTGCGGTTCCATGGTGATCTCATACGGCTTATGGCAGAAACCTGTCGGGGGTTTATACCGACCTGCCAATGCCAAGAGACACCCAATGTCTCCTTCGGGAACCGACCAGAAATGGGCAAAGCATGTGGACCGAACTCTCCTTTCTCAGTCAAACTTTTCAGGCTCTTTGACCATTTCATAACTCCTTGGGAATTAGAAGTACTAACCTAATCTATTAGATCATAGACTTTCAAGGGACTTGTGATCTATACTGTTACTGTGTACTGTGGCTTAGGTCCCCAACTAGGATTGGTAGTTAAGAAAGCACCTAGCCTCACTAGGAATCGAAAGTTCGGAAGCTAGATGGAGCTCTAGCCCCAAGAACATCTCTGAGGTTAAAGGTTACTCAGATTGGGGCTGCAATGGGTGTTTTTTTGTTTTGTTTTGTTTTCCTTTGGTAACGCTGGCTCTTAGTGGACCAGAGGAGGCTCTTACACTGGTGTGGTGATGCTTGAAAAGAACATCTCAGCTTTATGTTCATATCAGTCTTATTGTGGTCAAGAATATACTCAGAGGGTCATGCACAGGCACTCAGGTGACGAATGTTTCCCCCAGTGGTCTTAGCTTGGGAGGCATTCCGGAAGGTTACTCTGATTGCACCCCAGGTGGCATCAGAGGCAAGCAAGGTTAAAGGTGAAGAGCTGGATGTCAGGTAAAGATGGATGTCAGGTAAAGATGGATGTCAGGTAAAGATGCAATCAGGTCTACCCCTGGTACATCCCCATCCCATCTCGGTGGTAGAACGGGGAGGATCAAGGACGGCGCCTGCATCAGTAAGAGACAGACTAAGTCCGACCAGGAAGGAAAAGCTTTTGGTGTAAAGTCTGTCTACACCGCCATCTAGAGCAGGGAGGGACGCCTCCGGTAGAAAAATGGTGCTGGTCCCTCTTTTTCTCTCTTACAGATGGGAGCTAACAATTCCAGCCTCACTCCTTTGAACTGTATCCTAAAAAACTGGGATAGATTTGATCCCCAAGGCTTAAAAAAAAGACACACCTGGTCTTCCTATGTGATACTGCATGGCCACAGTATCCATTGGAGGACAGCGAACCGTGGCCAGTTAGAGAGTCTCTTAACTATAACACTGTTTTACAATTAGACCGGTTCTGTAAGGAACAAGGGGAAAATGATCTTAAAAGATAGATTTCTCACTCAGTTGGCTCCAGATATCCGCCATAAGCTATTAAAACGGGCGTAGGGACCAAATCAGTCTTTACATACTCTGTTACAACTGGCTCAGACACTCTATTATGGTAGGGAATATGAAGAAAAGAAAGAAAGGCAGAAAAAGACAAAGGAAAAGGTGGAAGCCTTCACAATGGCTATGAAAAACTTTCTTAAACAGCCTGAGAAACATGCCCAGAGGGACCCAGGTTAAAAGGGATGGGCTTGCTATTACTGTGGAAAGGAGGGGCACCTCAAGCAGGATTGCCCTCAGGCATCTAAGCCGCCCCCCACTCCCCCCCCCCCTCCATGTCCGGTCTGCAAAGGACCACACTGGAAGAGAGACTGCCCCCAGAGGCGTAGGTCTCCGGGGTCAGACTCTCAAGACAATCAGGACTGAAGGTGCCCGGGGGTCCCCACACAAGCTCCCATCCTAATTACACCTGAGGAACCCCGGGTATTAATAATTGTGGGAGTCCAATCTGTCTATTTCCTTTTAGATACTGGGGCAACTTACTCTGTGCTTACTGAAGCCCCTGGCCCACTTTCTTCCCAATCCGCTTCCGTAATGGGACTGTCTGGATGAGCCAAAAGGTATTATTTCAGTTATTCTTTATGTTACAACTGAGATTCTGTGCTATTTTCACATGAGTTTCTGATCGTGCCAGAATCTCCTCACCCCTTTTGGAGAGGGATATACTGAGCAAGATCCATGCCTCTGTTTTCATAAATATGGAGCCCTCCCTTTCTCTCCCTTTAGTTGAACAAAATATAAATGGTAGAATATGGGCTGATGGAAAAATCTGTGAGTCAAACACAAAATGCTATTCCTGTAGTTATCAAGTTCAAAGACCCACACTTATTTCCACATAAAAAGCAGTATCCACTGAAACCTGAGGTTAAAGAAGGGTTAAAACCCATCATCAAAAATTTAAAGGAACAGAGACTATTAATTCCCTGTAACAGTCCTTGCAACACTCCTATTTTGGGTATAAAGAAATCAAATGGTAAATAAAGACTTGTTCAAGATTTATGCATAATAAATGAGGCTGTAGTTCCTTTACACCCCGTGGTGCCTAACCCTTATACTCTATTGTCTGAAATTCCTGAAGGAGCCAAGTATTTCTCAGTAATTGATTTAAAAGATGCCTTCTATTCAGTGCCTTTGGTGGAGGAAAGTCAATTTCTACTTGCCTCTGAAGAACCTACGCAGCCAGCTTCTCAGTTAACCTGGACAGTTTTGCCCCAGGGATTTTGTGACTGTCCTCACTTATTTGGACAAAGTTTGTCACGGGATCTACAAAACTTTAATAGCTCTGAAGCGGTGGTGTTACAATATGTAGATGATATTTTGCTCTGTGCTGAGACAGAGGAAGCTTGTTCGCGAGCTTCAGAAAATTTCTTAAACTTTCTGGTAGGCTGTGGTTACAAGGCATCAAGAGAAAAGGCTCAGCTTTGTCAACAATCAGTTAGATATCTGGGCCTAATCATATCAGAAGGGACTAGGGCCATAGGCCCTGAGAGAATTAAGCCTATACTAAATCATCCCCTACCTATGACTTTAAGACAATTGAGAGGATTTTTGGGAATCACAGGTTACTGTCGCATTTGGATTCCTGGTTATGGGGAATTTGCCCGGCCTTTATAGAAACTTACAGCTGAAACTCAGCAGGCCCAAATTGACAAACTGGTTTGGTCTCCAGAAATTCAAAAGTTCTTTAGACTGCTCTCCTGCAAGCTCCAGCTCTGAGCTTGCCCACAGGGTCAGAATTTAATTTGTTTGTCACTGAAAGGAAAGGTATGGCCTTGGGAGTTTTGACTCAACCCCGAGGGCCTCACCAGCTATTGCTTATCTCTATTGCTTATCTAAGCAGAGAATTAGATGTAATTTCACATGGGTGGCCCCACTGCCTAAGAGTAATTGGGGCAGCAGCTTTGTTAGCACCTGAAGCTTTAAAAATAATTAATCGATGAAATCTTACTGTACTTACTTCTCATGATGTGAGTGGAATCTTAAATTCTAAGGTTAATATTTGGATGACAGACAGTAGGCCTCTTAAATATCAGTCGTTGTTAGAAGGACCCGTAACTAAGCTCAAAGTTTGTGGAAATTTAAATCCTGCCACTTTCCTTCCTGAGAAGGAAAATGAAACACCTGATCATGATTGTTTCAATTCCTAACTTTAAACTATGCAGCTCGGGAAGATCTAATGGATACCCCATTAGACAATCCTGACCTGGAACTATTTACAGATGACAGTTCTTTTGTTCAGGATGGAAAGCGTAAAGCAGGTTATGCCTTGGTGACTGCTGATCAGGTTTTGGAAGCAAAATCTCTCCCCCAGGGAACCAGTGCTCAGTTAGCAGAGCTTGTGGCTCTGACCCGAGCTCTAGAGTTAAGCAAAGAGCAGCGGGTAAATATCTACATGGATTCTAAGTATGCTTGTTTGACTTTACATGCTCATGCTGCAATATGGAAAGAAAGACAGTTTAAAACAGCAAAAGGAGAACCTATTAAGCATTTCAGAGAGATCAAGAGACTTTTAGCTGCTATATATTGTCCTAAAGAAGTAGCTGTTATGCATTGCAAAGGGCACAGCAGGGATGGGAGTAAAGTAGCCAAAGGTAATCAGCTGGCTGACTGTCAAGCCAGAAAAGCGGCACTTTACCAAACCCTTTCAGTGTAGACGCCTTTGATCTGGACAGGTCCTGTGGAACAGGAAAAACCACTATATACTGAGGAAGAATTACAAAGATATGAAAAAAGAGGAGCAATGATTACTGATAAAGGATGGTTACAGTCCGAGGATGGACGATTAATAATTCCTGAAAATGCTCAATGGAAAACTCTTAAGGGTTTACATCAGAGTTTTCATTTGGGTGCAGAGAGTACTTACCAAATGGCTTCTCGTTTGTTTGAAGGTAAAAATGTAATGAAAACTTTAAAGAATATTATCAAAAGGTGTGAGATTTGTCAGAAAAATAACCCAAAGACTGAAAAGCTAGCAAAACCTGGATTACAAAAAAGTGGGAAGTATCCTGGAGAGGACTGGGAAATTGATTTTACTCATATGCCAAAAGCTAATGGATATTCTTGCTTATAAGTTTGGGTAGATACTTTTACTGGATGGATTGAGGCTTTTCCCTGTCGTAGTGAACAGGCTAAGGAGGTTATAAAGATCTTAATCCATGAAATTATCCCCAGGTTTGGGCTGCCACGGAGCCTTCAGAGTGACAATGGCTCCGCCTTTAAAGCTGCTGTAACTCAGNTATTCTTGCTTACAAGTTTGGGTAGATACTTTTACTGGATGGATTGAGGCTTTTCCCTGTCGTAGTGAACAGGCTAAGGAGGTTATAAAGATCTTAATCCATGAAATTATCCCCAGGTTTGGGCTGCCACAGAGCCTTCAGAGTGACAATGGCTCCGCCTTTAAAGCTGCTGTAACTCAGGGGGTATCTAAAGCTCTAGGAATAGAATATCACTTACACTGTTCCTGGAGACCCCAACTCTCAGGAAAGGTTGAAAAAGCTAATGACATTATCAAAAGACATCTGCGCAAATTAACTCAAGAGACGCAGGACAATTGGATTCAAGTCCTATCCATAGCTTTAATGAGGGCTCGAACTGCCCCAAAGAAGGAGGGACTGTCCCCCTTTGAATGTATTTATGGAAGGCCTTTCTTATGCACAGACATTGTTATAGACCCTGAAGCCTTGGAATTAACTAGTTATGTAACTCAGCTCTCAGTTTTTCAACAGGCATTAACAGAACTCCATGAGATGACTGCTGACCCAGCTTCTGAGTCAAGCAAGCCTCTATTTGAGCCAGGAACCAAGGTCCTCATAGAAACATTGGGGTCTGGGGGCCCATCCCTTGAGCCCCTCTGGGAAGGCCCATACCAGGTTATTCTTTCTTCTCCCACAGCTGTCAAAATGCCAGGAATTGATTTGTGGGTACATCACACTCGAGTTAAGAGGTGGCACCCTGACCAGGATTAAGTGACTTCATTATATGTCTTTACTTCCTATGCTATGCTCTGACTTTGTACTTTTCAGATGGGCCTGCTAATCTATGTGAGCCTACTTCTGCTGACTCCAAAAGTCCTGAGTGTGCTGTTTGATCCTCAAGACAATGCCTTCCTTGGAGTCATTCCTATGCTGCATTCCACAATCAGTCTAACTGCTGGGTCTGTGGAGTGCTCCCCTCTTCATCAGTGGAAGGCTTCTCATGGTGGACATCTCCACTTCAAGGAAAAGACTTTCTCCAAGTCTGCAAATACCTTCAACAACAATCACATGTGATGTCTCTTCTTAAACTGATTACACCTAACAACCTTAAGATGGACTGATGTAACTATGGGCATAATGTGACTTTTCATTTTGATTTTAACTTGGTTTAATGACTATTTTGCCTTATGTCTGTAACTGTATAATGGGGTTTTCTAACTGTCTAAAAGCTTTTAAGTTACAGATGGTTGTCCAGCTCCTGTGAGGCTGGACAGCCTCCTCCAACTATTACCTGGGGCCCTGTATCAGAGACCCTCAATATGAGGGTTAGGAGAATATGTTGCTGCAACAATTTAGGGACCATGCCCCTAAACAGCAGGAAGTAGTTATGGAATGAAAATGATGCCCCTTTCCCTTGGCAACATAATTCTCCAAAAAGAAAAGGGGGGAATAAGAGAGTCATTTCCTAGGTAGGTTGATAAGAAGTCTAGGGGTCTCCAANGCAGCACACCAGGCCTCCCTGTCCATCACCAACTCCTGGAGTTCACTCAAACTCATGTCCATTGAGTCAGTGATGCCATCGAGCCATCTCATCCTCTGTCGTCCCCTTCTCCCCCTGCCCCCAATCCACCCAGCATCAGAGTCTTTTCCAATGAGTCAACTCTTTGCATGAGGTGGCCAAAGTATTGGAATTTCAGCTTTATCATCAGTCGTTCCAATGAACACCCAGGACTGATCTGCTTTAGGAAGACAACTATCTTAATTACAATAATTCTGATTGTTTTGTTTTTGCTGTTTGCTCCCTGCATCTGTAACTGTATAACTGGATTTGTTTCTAGCTGCATGAAAGTTTTTAAGTTACAAATGATTTGCTCAAACTCCTGCTACTGCTGCAGCTTCCTCCAACTACTATTTGGGGCCCCTGGATCAGATATCCTCAATATGAGGATTAGGAGAATATGTTGCTTCGCCAGTTTAAGGACAATGCCCCTTCTCAGCTCGGAAGCAGTTATGGAATGAGAACGATGCCCCTTTTCCCTAGGCCACATAATTCTCCTAAAAGAAAAGGGGGGAATGAGAAAGTAACAGGCAAGAAGGCCAGGGGTCTCCAAATGGAGGAAATAGGCTGCAAGTGTCAGACATTTTTCTCTCTCTTAAGCGGCAGGAGGAAACAAACTAGCGATATTTTTTCCTTCTCTTTACAAATTTAAAAGGAGGTTTCTCAAAGAAAAGGGGGGAATGAGAAAGTAACAGGCAAGAAGGCCAGGGGTCTCCAAATGGAGGAAATAGGCTGCAAGTGTCAGACATTTTTCTCTCTCTTAAGCGGCAGGAGGAAACAAACTAGCGATATTTTTTCCTTCTCTTTACAAATTTAAAAGGAGGTTTCTCTTAAAATACTGTGTTGCCATAATGACACCTGGTTTCACCTGAAGTTAACTATTCTCAAACCTAGAGATAACCAATGCCTTTTTCTTATGGAAATGTTTGTCTTAAGCTATGCTAATGTGCTATGCATTTACCCCAAACTCTGTCTTCAAGTTGGTTCTGCCTCTTGGCTCAGAACCTACTTGACAAACGAGTGTGTTATACTCAGATATTGTTCCTTCAATCTATGTAAATGAAACTATTTGTATGATGATCTGCCCTTCTTCAAGATTCAAGATTTATGGCCCAGGATAAACCATTTGGTGCCAAGATTATCTCAAAATGCATCTTATGGGTGAGGGGCCTGGCACCATTCTGAGTTTTAAGACATTCCTTTCTTTCATTAACAGACTGCTGCTGCTGCTGCTGCTAAGTCGCTTCAGTCATGTCTGACTCTGTGCGACCCCATAGACAGCAGCCCACCAGGCTCCACAGCCCCTGGGATTCTCAAAGCAAGAACACTGGAGTGGGTTGCCATTTCCTTCTCCAATGCATGAGAGTGAAAAGTGAAAGTGAAGTCACTCAGTTGTGTCCGACTCTTAGCGACCCCATGGACTGTAGCCCACCAGGCTCCTCCATCCATGGGATCTTCCCGGCAAGAGTACTGGAGTGGGGTGCCATTAGTGACCATATTAACATCCAGCTGAAGACTAGCAGGGGGGCACTCTTTCTGCCCCCTTCTGATGCCTATGTCAGAAGCTTTCTTTATGTCCTTTATACTTTAATAAAACTTTATTACACAAAAGCTCTGAGTGATCAAGCCTCGTCTCTGGCCCCGGATTGAATTCCGGGGGCCAAGAATCCCGGCGTCTTTGCATGATTCAACAACAACCTTTCAACCAACTCACAGAGTTTGCTCAGACTCATATCCATGGATTCAGTGATGCCAGCCACCATCTCATCCTTTGTTGTCCGCTTCTCCTCCTGCCTTTACTTTCTCACCATCAGGGTCTCTTCCAATAAATTGGTTCTTTGCATCAGATGGCCAAAGTATTGGAGCTTCCACTTCAGCATCAGTCCTCCCAATGGATATTCAGAACTGATATCCTTTAGGATTGACTGGTTGAGCTCCTTGTTGTCCAAAGGACTCTCAAGAGTCTTCTCCAACACCACAGTT
Organism: Cephalophus harveyi; assembly: GCA_006410635.1. Classification (NCBI taxonomy): domain Eukaryota; kingdom Metazoa; phylum Chordata; class Mammalia; order Artiodactyla; family Bovidae; genus Cephalophus; species Cephalophus harveyi. The sequence goes on from SJYT01078551.1 coordinate 486,922, forward strand.
CAAAAGCATCAATTCTTTGGTGCTCAGCTTTCTTTATACTCCAAGTCTCACATACATACATAACTACTGGAAAAACTATAGCTTTGACTATACAGACCTCTGTTGGTAAAGTAATGTCTCTGTTTTTTAATAGGCTTTCTAGGTTGATCATAGCTTTTCTTCCAAGGAGAAAGTGTCTTTTAATTTCATGGCTGCAGTCACCAGCTGCAGTGATTTTGGAGCCCAAGAAAATGAAATCTCTCACTGTTTCCAATTCTTCCCCATCTATTTGCCATGAAGTGATGGGACAAGATGCCATGATGTTAGTTTTTTCAATGTTGAATTTTAAGCCAGATTTTTCACTCTTTTCTTTCACTTTCATCAAGTGGCTCCTCAGTTCGTCTTCACTTTCTATCATAAGGGTGGTATTATCTGCATATCTGAGGTTATTGATATTTCTCCCAGCAATCTTGATTCCAGCTTGTGCTTCATCCAGCCTGGCATTTCACATAGTGTACTCTGCATAGAAGTTATATAAGCAGGGTGACATATACAGCCTTGATGTACTCCTTTCCCAATGTGGAACCATTCTGTTGTTCTATATCTGGTTCTAACTGTTGCTTCTTGACCTGCATACAGATTTCTCAAGAGGCAGGTAAGGTGGTCTAGTATTCCCATCTCTTGAAGAATTTTCCACATTTTGTTGTGACCCACACGGTCAAAGGCTTTGGCGTAGTCAATAAAGCAGAAGTAATAGTTTTTCTGGAACTCTCTTGCTTTTTCTATGATCCAATGAATGTTGGCAATTTGACCTCTGGTTCCTCTGCCTTTTCTGAATCCAGCTTGAATATCTGGAAGCTAACAGTTCACATACTGTTGAAGCCCAGCTTGGAGAGTTTTGAGCATTAATTGATGAGTGCCATTGTGCAGTAGTTTGAGCATTCTTTGGCATTGCCTTTCTTTGGGATTAGAATGAAAACTGACCATTTCCAGCCCTGTGGCCACAGCGGAGTTTTCCAAATTTGCTAACATATTGAGTGCAGCACTTTCCCAGCATCATCTTTTAGGATTTGAAATAGCTCAACTGGGATTCCATCACATCCACTAGCTCTGTTCATAGTGATGCTTCCTAAGGCCCATTTGACTTCACATTCCAGGATGTCTGGCTCTAGGTTAGTAATCACACCATCATGGTTATATGGGTCATGAAGATCTTTTTTTATATAGTTCTGTGTATTCTTGCCACCTCTTCTTAGTATCTTCTGCTTTTGTTAGGTCCACACTGTTTCTGTCCTTTATTGTACCCATCTTTGCATGAAATGTTTCCTTGGTATCTCTAATTTTCTTGAAGAGATCTCTAGTCTTTCCCATTCTATTGTTTTCCTCTATTTATTTGCATTGATCACTGAAAAAGGCTTTCTTATCTCTCCTTAACTCTTTTTGGAACTCTGTATTCAAATGGGTATATCGTTCCTTTTTTCCTTTGCCTTTGTATACATATATACATATATTCCTTATACATATATGCATATATTCCTTTTCTCCTTTGTAACATATATACAATGGAGTATTACTCAGTACAAAAAGGAATGAAACTGGGTCATTTGTAGAGAAGTGAATGGACCTAGAGACTGTCATACAGAGTGAAGTAAGTCAGAAATAGAAAAACAAATATAGTATATTAACATACATGTGTGGAATCTACAAAATGGTACAGGTTCACCTATATAGAGGGCAGGAAGTGATTCCCAGACATAGATAATGGTCATACGGACATAGGGTAGGGGAATTGGGAGATTGAGATAAACACATATTATGTGTGTGTGTGTGTGTGTGTGTGTGTGTGTGTGTGTGTGTGTGCATGCACACACATCCATGCATGCATGTGCTCAGTCATGTGTGACTCTGTCATGGACCATAGCCCACCAGGTTTCTCTGTTCATTGAATTTTCCAGGAAAGAATACTGGAGTGAGTTGCCATTTCCTTCTCCAGGGGATCTTCCTGATCCAAATATTGAACCTGCGTCTCTTGCACCTCTTGCACTGGCAGGTGGATTCTTTAGAAATACACTACTGACTGTGCCACTAGCTATACACTACTATGTGTAAAATTGATAGTGGGAACTTGAGTATACATTTGATCCTTGAAAGACATAAGTTTAAATGGGGTGGGTCCACTTATATGTGATTTATTTCACTAAATACATGCCATAAGAAAGTTAAACATATATCTTATGACACAGAAACTCCGCACCAAGATGTTTATCTAAGAGAAATGAAAATATATGTCCATGAGAAAAGGGAGCTTTCGTCACTATTGGATGAGAGTGTAAATTGGTGCAGCCATTATGTAAAACAGTATGCAGACTCCTCAAAAAATTTAAAAAAGAACTACCGTATGGTCCAGCAATTCCACTTCTGGGTATTTATCTAAAGGAAAACAAAAGCACTAATTTGAAAAGATATATCACCCCTATGCCTGTTACAGCATTATTCACAATAGACAAGATATGGAAGCAATAGATATGGAAGCAACATATGTGTTCATAAATAAATAATTGGATAAGGAAGATATGATATACATATAAAATAAAATGTTACTGAATGATAGAAAAGAAGTCTTGCCATTTGCAAGAACATTATGAACCTAGAGGGTATAATGCTAAGTGAAATAAGTCAGGCAGAGAAAGACAAATACCATATGATCTCACTTTTATATGAAATCTAAAAAATAAGACAAGCAAAACAGACAGACTCATAGATACAAAGAACAAGCTGGTAGTTGTCAGAAGGAAGGAGAGTGGGGCAGAGACAAAATAGGTAAAGGAGAGTAGTAGGTACAAAATTCCAATTATAATATGTCACAGGGATGAATGCACAACATAAGCACTATAGACAATAATATTGTAATAATGCTGCATGGTGACAGATGTAACTGTAATTATTGTGGTGATCATTTCATAATTGTATACAAGTACTGAATCACTATGCTGTATACCTAAAACTAATATAATATTGTAGGTCAATTGTAAAATTGATAGCCAGTGGGAAATTGCTGTATGATGCAGGGAGTTCAAATCAGGTGTTCCATGACAAACTAGAGGAGTGGGATGTGGTAGGAAATAGGAGGCAGGTTCAAGAGGGAGTGGATATATGTGAACCACTATGGCTGATTCAGGTTGATGTATGGTAGAAGCCAACACAATATTTTAAAGCAATTATCGTCCAATCAAACACTAAATAGGTTTTTTATTCAACATAGCTTTGGAAGTCCTAGATACTTCAATCAGAGAATAAAAAGAAATAAAAGGAATCCAGAGCAGAAAATAAGAAACAAAGCTCTCACTGTTACCAGGTGACATGATACTATACATAGAAAACCCTAAAGATACTATCAGAAAATTACTAGAGCTAACTAGTGAATTTAGCAAAGTTGCAGGATACAAAATCAATACACAGAAATCACTTGCATTCCTATATCCTAACAATGAAAAATCAGAAATAGAAATTAAAGAATCAATCCCATTCACCATTGCAACAAAAAGAATAAAATATCTAGGAATAAACTTACTTATGGAGACAAAAGAACTGTATACAGAAAATTATAGAAAAAGAATTCATTTGAATCTGTTCTAATGAGATGGATGAAACTGGAACCTATTATACAGAGTGAAGTAAGCCAGAAAGAAAAACACCAATACAGTATACTGACACATATATATGGAATTTAGAAAGATGGCAATGATGACCCTGTATATGAGACAGCAAAAGAGACACAGATGTATAGAACGGACTTTTGGACTCTGTGGGAGAGGGAGAGGGTGGGATGATTTGGGAGAATGGCATTGAAACATGTATACTATCATTTAAAAAAAAAAAGTATATCAGAGTAAAAAAAAAAAAAGAAAATTATAGGACACTGATAAAAGAAATCAAAGACAACCTAAACAGATGGAGAGATATCCCATGTTCCTGGGTAGGAAGAATCAATATTGTGAAAATGACTATACTACCAAATGCAATCTACAGATTCAATGCATCAATATGATCCCTATCAAATTACCAATGGCATTTTTCATGGAACTAGAACAAAAAAATTCACAATTCATATGGAAACAAAAGACCCTGAATAGCCAAAGCAGTTTTAAGAGAAAAGAATGGAGCTAGAGGAATCCACCTTCCTGACTTCAGATTATACTACAAAGCTACAGTCATCAAGACAGAATGGTACTGGCATAAAAACAGAAATATAGACAATGGAACAAGATAGAAAGCCTAGAAATAAACCCATCCACCTATGGGTACCTTATTTTTTATAAAAAAGAGGCAAGAATATACAATGGGGCAAAGACAGCCTCTTCAATAAGTGGTGCTGGATAAACTGGACAGGTACATGTAAAAGAATGAAGTCAAACCACTTCCTAACACCATATACTAAGATAAACTCAAAATGGATTAAAGACCTAATGGATGTAAGACCTAAACGTAAGACCAGAAATTATAAAACTCTTAGAGGCAGAACACTTGATGACATAAATCAAAGCAAGATCCTCTATGACTCATCTGCTAGAGTAATGGAAATAAAAACAAAAGGAAACAAGTGAGACCTGATTAAATGTAAAAGCTTTTACACAGCAAAGGAAACTATAGGCAAGGTGGAAAGACAACCCTCAGAATGGGAGAAAATAATAGCAAATGAAACAACTGACAAAGAATCAATTTCCAAAATATACAAGCAGCTCATACAACTCAGTACCAGAAAAACAAACAACCCAATGAAAAAGCAAGAAAAAGACCTAAACAGACGTTTCTTCAAAGAAGACATACAGATGGCTAACAAATATAGCTCAACATCACTCATTGTTAGAGAAATGCAAATCAAAACTACAATGAGATGCCACCTTACACCAGTCAGAATGGCCATCATCAAAAAGTCTACAAACTATAAATACTGGAGAGGGTGTGGAGAAAAGGGAACATTCTTGCATTGTTGGTGGGAATGTAAACTGATATAGCCACTGTGCAGGGTGGTATGGAGATTCCTTAAAAAACTAGGAATACAATCACCATATGATCCAGCAATCCCACTCCTAGGCATATACCCTGAGGAAATCAAAAGTGAAAAAGACAAATGTATCCCATTGTTCACTGCAACACTATTTACAATAGCTAGAACACGGAAGCAACCTAGATATCCATTGACAGATGAATGGATAAAGAAGTTGTGGTACATATACACAGTGAAATATTACTCAGCCATAGGAATGCATTTGAGTCATTTCTAATGAGGTAGATGAAATTAGAGCCTATTATACAGAGTGAAGTAAGTCAGAAAGAGAACAATAAATATCATATACTAATGCATATATGTAGAATCAATAAATATGGTACCAAAGAATTTATTTCCAGGGCAGCAGTGGAGAAACAGACATATGGACATGGGGAGAGGGGAGGAGAGGGTGAGATGTATGGAGAGAGTAACATGGAAACTTATATTACCCTATGTAAAATAGATAGCCAACGGGAATTTGCTGTATGTCTCAGGAAACTCAAACGGGGACTCTGTATCAACCTTACCAGGGTGGGATAGGGAGGGATATTGGACGGATATGGGAGGGAGGTTCAAGAGAGAGGGGATATATGTATACCTATGGCTGATTCATGTTGAGGTTGATAGAAAGCAACAAAATTCTGTAAAGCAATTATCCTTCAATTAAAAAATAAAAAACAAATAATTATTTTTTAAAAGGTAAAAAGACTATGTCCATAAAAAGCATTGTAAACAAGTGTTTTTGAGAACTTCATTCACAGTAAGCCCAAAGTAGAAATAGTTCATCATAAGGAAAAAGGATAAACTGTGGAAAATTCATAAAATGAACCATTATTCATCAAGAACAGGAAAACTACTAATCCATGTTGTAAACATCAATAAATCTCAAAAATATTACACCAGCTAAGCTATTTAAAATCCTAAAAGATGATGCCATTAAAGTGCTGCACTCAATATGTCAGCACATTTGGAAAACTCAAGAATGGCCATGGAACTAGAAAAGGTCAGCTTTCATTTCAATTCCAAAGAAGGACAATGCCAAAGAATATTCAACCTCCCATACAATTTCACTCATTTCACATGGTAGCAAGGTAATGCTAAAAATCCTTCAAGCTAGGCTTCAGCAGTATGTGAACCAAGAAATTTCAGATGTACAAGCTGGATTTAGAAAAGGCAGAGGAAAGAGAGATCAAATTGCCAACATTCATTGGATCATAGAGAATACAAGAGAATTCCAGAAAAATATCTACTTCCACTTCATTGCCTACACTAAAGCCTTTGACTGTGTGAATCACAACAAACTGGAAAATTCTTAAAGAGATGGGAATACCAGACCATCTAACCTGTCTCCTGAGAACCCTGAATGCAGGTCAAGAAGCAACAGTTTGAATTGGACATGGAAAAACTAACTGGTTCAAAATTGAGAAAGGAGTATGGCAAGGCTGTGGATTGCCACCCCACTTATTTAACTTATATGCAGAGTACATCATGCAATGCTGAACTGGATGAAGCACAAGCTGGAATCAAGTTTGCCAGGAAAAATATCAACAACCTCAGATATGCAGGACTCTTGAGAGTCTCTTGGACTGAAAGGAGATGGAACCAGTCAATCCTAAAGGAAATCAACCCTGAATGTTCATTGGAAGGAATGATGCTGAAACTGAAGCTCCAAAATTTTGGCCACCTGATGGGAAGAGCCGACCCATTGGAAAAGACTCTGATGCTGGGGAAAATTGAAGGCAAAAGGAGAAGGGACCAGCAGAGGATGAGATGGTTAGATAGCATCACTGATTTAATGGACATGAATCTGAGCAAACTCCCAAGGTAGTAAAGGATGGGGGAACGTGGGATTCTTCAGTCTATAGGGTCTCAAAGAGTTAGAGATGATTTAGTGACTGAACAATAACAAAATGAAAGAAGCGAAATACATTCAAAAATGTACATACTATATTTATGTCTGAGAAGTCTAGAATTGTCAAAACTATAGTAAAAGATATCAGCTAAGTGATTTTTCTGGAAGAAGAGGATTGCTTGGAAAGAACCGGAAGAGAACTGTCTGGGGCGATAGTACTGTTCTGTGTCTTACAAATGGATGTGGGCTACATGAATATAGGCATTTGTCAAAGGAGTTCAAACAGTACACTCAAAATCTGAATATTTCACTGTTTGTAAATTATGTCTCCATCTTTTTTACATCCATAATTTCTACATCATGGACAAGATAGGCTATGTTTTGGTAACATAATGGCATATTTATGTCTACATAAATCTTAATGGCTTAATACAGTGAATGTTTATTTCTTGCTAAAGTGCACTACAGGACTGGGCAGCCCTCTTTCAAAATGCATCTCTGTACCTCACATGGAGCCTCCTCCAGTTCCCTTGACAGGAGTAGAGAAACTGGTGAATCATCAGGGCTTTAAATTGCCTCACCCCAAGCTGGATACAAGTCACTTCCTGTCCCATCCTATTGGCCAGGATCAGTCATGTGGCCCTGACTGAAGGCAAAGGATTGTGGGTGTAGTCTTTCATGTTCCATTATTTCCTTTCCAGAAATGCTTGTCATAGCCCACGTTCTCAGAGTTCTTCCACTTTAGCAAAAAAGAATAAAACCTAACTTTCCATAAACGGGTTACTACAATTTCATCTGTGTGCCTAGACCTGGTCTTCAGTTCAGTTCAGTTCAGTTGCTCAGTCGTGTTCGACTCTTTGCGACCCCATGAATCGCAGCACGCCAGGCCTCCCTGTTCATCACCATCTCCCGGAGTCCACTCAGACTCACATCCATCAAGTCAGTGATGCCATCCAGCCATCCCATCCTCAGTTGTCCCCTTCTCCTCCTGCCCCCAATCCCTCCCAGCATCAGAGTCTTTTCCAATGAATCAACTCTTCGCATGAGGTGACCAAAGTACTGGAGCTTCAGCTTTAGCATCATTCCTTCCAAAGAAATCCCAGGGCTGATCTCGTTTAGGATGGACTGGTTGGATCTCCTTGCAGTCCAAGGGACTCTCAAGAGTCTTCTCCAACACCACAGTTCAAAAGCATCAATTCTTCGGTGCTCAGCCTTCTTCACAGTCCAACTCTCACATCCATACATGACCACAGGAAAAACCATAGCCTTGACTAGACAGACCTTAGTTGGCAAAGTAATGTCTCTGCTTTTGAATATACTATCTAGGTTGGTCATGACTTTCCTTCCAAGGAGTAAGCATCTTTTAATTTCATGCCTGCAATCACCATCTGCAGTGATTTTGGAGCCCCCAAAAATAAAGTCTGACACTGTTTCCACTGTTTCCCCATCTATTTCCCATGAAGTGATGGGACCGGATGCCATGACCTTCATCTTCTGAATGTTGAGCTTTAAGCCAACTTTTTCGCTCTCCTCTTTCACTTTCATCTGGTCTTAGTGAATAGTAATAAAGTAACTTCTCTTCACAAAGGGAGATTAAATAAATAATTCATTTATTTCCCTTCTTCAAACATGACTGAACTGTTACTTCTTGGTAGACAGAAGTAAAGAATTCTATAAATGCATGTGGGAATAAAACAACAAAAAAAAACCCCACAAATTTGTGAAGATGTCAAAACAGACACACATCCAGGAGACACCTGGTTCACAGCACTGCTGAGGTAACTCTGAGGGACATAGAATGACAAATGACTGACAAACCAATCTGATCCAATATAAATTACAGTTGGGGATAACAGCCATGCTGGGCTCCTGTTGCTGTGGAGAAACCAGGCATCACAAATGGAAAAAAAGGGGAGTATTTATTTAGTTCAAAGTGATCATTTGTTGCTTGTCAAAAATCATCCTTGTATCCTAAGACTTTCTGATTTTGTAGGTACCCTGAAGGAAAGCCCACTGTAGCTCACACAGAAAATAAAAGGAAAGACAAAGCCTGTTTTGCGATTTCCTTTTCTGTTTTAAATTTACACAAAAGGTCTTGAGCAATTAGAAGAGAAAAAGATATGTTTGACAGATCAAATAGGTAAGATGTCAGGACTCTATTTTTAAAATATCTGGGAGACACCGTTGATAAATTTTGGCTGAAACTTAAAAAGAAGAGCAGGCACATTCTCTAAACCAACATGTAAGATTTTCTGATCAGGTAAGCACCTTTAAAGTGCAGTTATTATAAATAAAAATAAATAAATTTTTAAAAGTGCAGTTATTTGAGGGACAGTCAGAAACTAGACTGTGCAACGGTTCCCACAAAGTGCTCAAAGGTTACCTCTCACCCAGTAGACAGAGACTGAGGGTGCATAATCAGCAAATCCCAGCCCAGACAGGGAAGACACAGAGTGCTAACATCCCTGAAAAATTTCTGTCCACTTAGGAAGAGATGTGGTCTTGTTGCAGGATGAGTTAAGAACGTGTAGCACACAAACACGTGATCACTGCTGTTGATCTAGCGCCTGCCTCCACTTACTCTGTAAAGTTACAGGGGAATTACTGCAGATGCCAAAGAAATGCTGTCAGCTGTGAATCTGGTGATTGACAAGACAAGCTTAAATGTGTTCAGCCAACAGCAAGTTGGAGTGACCAGGCCCACCTTTTCATCTCTGGGTTCCATTATTGGCACTTAGGCCTTTGACTGATGTGCCAGGGGTTATTTCTGTTCTAAATGAAAGAGATTCCAACTCAAACTGGTTTATAAAAGAGAATTTCTCTAATTCACACAACTGAAAAGTACAGGCATAGAGTGGCAGGTATAGCGACACCCAAGTTCTCAAACGATTTGACTCTGCTCTCTTCTGTACTATTTAAATCTCAGTTACTTGTGAGGTCAGCATAATGCCAATAGTCCTACATCTACATCTTTATGGTTTCAAGTCTGAAAAGTGAAGAGTTTATTTTCCAAAAGCTTTGGCCCACATTCCATGATTCATGATCTTTTGGACAGTGTCTTCATCTTGATATAAGGAAACAATTTCTGTGGCCAAGAGATATAATAACTTCTAGGCTTAACTTCGGAGAAGGCAATGGCAAGCCACTCCAGTACTCTTGCCTAGAAAATCCCATGGATGGAGGAGCCTGGTAGGCTGCAGTCCATGGGGTCGCTAGAAGTCGGATGCGACTGAGCGACTTCACTTTCACTTTTCGCTTTCACACAATGGAGAAGGAAATGGCAACCCACTCCAGTGTTCTTGCCTGGAGAATCCCAGGGACGGGGGAGCCTGTTGNGAGTCACATGTTCTATCTCTGAACTTGGGTGGAACCCCACTTTGAGCATATGGCCAAAGAGGGTGAGGAGAGAAACACCTCCCCTTACAAAAGTCTTAGGTATTTATCAGAAGAAGTAAAAATGGACTCTGGGTAGAACAAAACAAAAATTTTTTAATGGCAACTACTCTGCCAATGTCTTGGTATATTTTATTATTATGTAATGGAGGGATTTTTACAGAAATCAGATAGGGTCCATAGCTAATTCAGAATTCAGATTCTGATGAACGTCAAAGGTCATAAAACCAATTCCCAGTTCTGACAAATTTCCGCCAGATCTCAATTTGTAGAAGAGTATGTGGCATGCTTGGTAGATCCCTGAACAATCTGGGGTTCAAAAATTATTAGTTGAGTGAATTTAAGAAGGAATGAAAATATTTATAGAAATTCTTGATTCAATCACAGAAGCTCCTCTTGCTCTCTAAAGAGTTTTTAAAAATAAAAATATACTTGGACAGGTTAGTTCCAGCTCCTGTACTGGCAACATAGTTATATAACTAACCCTCCTGACAATATCAAGTATAAACTTTAGACAAAATATAAAACACAACTGTTAGAAGGCACAAGAGAGCAACAAAAAGCAGAAATGAGCTGGAAGAAGTATGGTCTCAGAAAGAACGCAAAGTAGGTGATATTAAATTGCCTCTTCCTCTCAAGGGTCCTACAAAGTTTTCAGAGCTCAAAGTACAGTGCTCGAGTAGAAAGTAGCCATCTTTTCTGGGCGAAAAAGCTTGAAACTGCCAGACACAGCTGAAAATCGAGAGGGGAATTTCCAGAATGAGGGTAGATGCCTCACATCTGTGTACAATTGCCTTCAAAATCTTAGATGACTCCTAAATATCATATGTTTGTGGCAATGCACCCAGGAACCACATATATAGCAACAGCTGGAAAGCTAACAGTTGAGCAGAGTTCAGCCCCTACTGGTAGTTGCTGAAGACAAGTTTGACTTTCAAGTTCCACAAAGTTAAAGGATCTCGTTCAATACCTTTAGCTATCCACTGAAACTTCAGAAGAGCCACATCTTTAAGAATAAGGACTATATACTAGAATTAAGTACCATGTCCTAGGAATAAAGAAAAGCTCTGAAATAAACATGCTCTAATAATGCTTAACACCAAGCCTCTACAAGACCATGATTATTCCCTAAGAACTTAACTGTCCATTATAAAAACAAACAAAACTACAGTATTCAGAAGAAGAGAACAGAGCCTAAAATCTACAATTTATCATCTACAATGTTAAGTTTATACAACAAAAAATTATGAGACATGCAAAGAAGCAGGGAAATACAACCCAGAATCAAAAGAAAAGAATAATTAAAAGGATTGTAATTCTCTTCCTGAGAGAATAAAAGTGTTCAAAGATGCTCCAGGTGCTGTGGGGTACCACAACTCCTCAAGGACATCATGATGTGGGCAGGCACCAAGCGATAACAGGACACTCAAGATACCTGTCTGTAGCACACTCATGTCTCAGCGGTTACTCTGAATTATAGGAGAAATCACAGACAGTGAGCCAAGCTGGTTTTTCTGAGGGGTTTCTAGTGTGGATTTTACAGGATTATTCATTCAACATTCGTTATGTATTTACTGGCTGTCATCTATGTGGCAAGTGTTGTGATTAGCCCTCTGTGGGGTGAAGACCTGAAGCAGTCATAATCCTGTCCTCACAGTCTTGTAGGGGAGATATAACCACAAATAAATCTGAGGCAATAATAAGATTAATAAAAATACAAATTATCATAATGATAACTAAAATGAAATAAGCTCTTCCTACAAGCCAGCACCCTGCTAAGTGCTTTACATGCATTAACCCATTTAACATACAGGACAACCTCTCTGAGACAGGAACCACGATCACATTCATTTTCACTTTCAGGTAAGGAACCTGCGGCTCTTGAAGTCTCCTACACAGTGTATGTTGGAACTGAAACTCAAACCCCAGTGCTTGGCTGCAAGGCCCAGGCACTACTCACTGCAACAGGGGCTTCCCAGGAAATACAGACAGACTACGCTGGCATCTGAGGATGGAGAGCGCTTCCTCCCAGGAGAAGCCATGGAAGCTGGAGAACGGTCCTTGAGGGTTAAATGTGGACTCATTCACACTGGCACTTGTGAAGAAGGAATAAGATTTCAGGAATGCCAGGGCAGGAAGGGCAGGAGTGTCCTGTCAGTAAGTGCCGCTGGGCACTGAGGGTGTGCTGAGCTGTGAGCTGAACAAAGTGGAAGCTCAGGACTGCCTCAGATGTGATCCCAAAGGAGATTCAGGCCCATAGCTCGCACAAGGGCCAGGAAACCTTAACTAAAAGGAGATCCAACCAGTCCATCCTAAAGGAGTTCAGTCCTGGGTGTTCATTGGAAGGACTGATGCTGAGGCTGAAACTCCAGTACTTTGGCCACCTCATGCGAAGAGTTGACTCACTGGAAAAGACCTTGATGCTGGGAGGGATTGGGGGCAGGAGGAGAAGGGGACGACAGAGGATGAGATGGCTGGATGGCATCACCAACTCGATGGACGTGAGTTTGGGTGAACTCTGGGAGTTGGTGATGAACAGGGAGGCCTGGCATGCTGTGATTCATGGGATCGCAAAGAGTCGGACACGACCGAACGACTGAACTGAACTGAACTGAAATCTGTGATGCGTGAAAATGGAAACCAAATTTGTCTTTGACTTTGGCTCTAGCCATTTATATTATTGGTACTTCTGAGATGGTGCTAGTGGCAAAGAATCCTCCTACCCATGCATAAGATGCAAAAGGCGTGGGTTCGATCCCTGGGTCGGGAATATCCCCTAGAGGAGGGAATGGCTACCCACTCCAGTATTCTTTATGGAGAATCCCATGGACAGAGGAGCCTGATGGTCTACAGTCCATGGGTTCACAGAGTCAGACACAACTGAGTGACTGAACACACACACACACACCTACACTACTCATTTATGAATGAAAACATGAAGACATTTTCTTCCCTACTACGAAAACAGGATTTGTGGAATTTGAATAAACCTGTGGCCTGCAAACACAGTTTGGTAGGGCCTTTCTTCACCAAAAGAGATGACTTAAACAAACAAGCATGAAGGAAGGGAGGAATGTAAAACAAAAGATAGGAGTTTGGCCGTCACTCTGACCTGTATGAACACCAGCCAATTGGGTCAATAGTCCTAACATAACATTATAATGCTAATATGTAACTCTCGTGTTTTCATGTAGACTGATCCAGTGGCCCACAGCAGTAAACAGATGCCACCTGAGACACTCTTGCCATTTCCCATATCACATCAATCACCATGTCCTATCAATACTGGCAAATTTAAAATAAATAAAAACATCCCTACTTCTTTCTGTGCATTCACAGGCCCATCTCTTCATCCCTCTGCCATGCTTCATCTCCTACTTTTCTAAATGCCACTGCCTCCTCAGTGATTTTCTTGCTTCTAGCTTATTTCCTGCCTACTCAATCTTCTGCTTCTGCCAAGTTCACCTTCCACAAATGTAAAGCAATTTCAACTTTTAATATTTTTATTTATTTATTATTTATTTGCCTGTGCCAGGTCTCAGTGGCAGCATGTGGGGTCTTCGATTTTCATTGCAGCATGCGATACCTTTACTTGCAGCATGCAAACTCTTAGCTGTGTCATATGGGATCTAGTTCCCACACCAAGGACCCGAGACCCCTGTGTGGGGAGCATGGAGTCTTAGCCACTGGGCCACCAGGGGAGTTTTAGGTCATGAACTGAGACCCTCTGTGACCTTGTTCCTACCTTCTTTTCATGCCACTCTCCACTCACTCCCCAAGGCACTCCAGCACCCTTTATTTCCTTCCCTCTGTATGCCCAACTGCTTCATGGCATTACAACGTACACACATGGTAACTTTTCCCAAGAAAGCCTTTCCTCCCTGGGTCTACCTAGAGTGCATCACCACATCCATGAAGGCTGCCATAGGTGTCACCAGTCCAAGACAGACTTCACCACCCCTTCTTTTTTGGGTCTCTACTAGACCATCATAACACACATCATGCTCTAGCACAACTACAATACAGCAGATGGGCTGATGCTTCCTAAATAAATGAGTGCACTTTGTCGTTTGCTTCTTCCACCTGTTCCTACTTTAATTCTCCCCACCCCCCCCAAATTTGAATACACCTGAAATTTAAATACATTTGAAATATATTTTTATATAATTGGAATTTTATATAATTTCAATATACAGCCCATGGAATTCTCCAGGCCATAATACTGGAGTGGAGTTCCCTTCTCCAGGGGATCTTCCCAGACACCAGGTGGCTCAGACGGTAAAGAATCCACTTGTAATGTGAAGACCTGGAGGAAGGCATAGCAACCCACTCCAGTATTCTTGCCTGGAGAATCCCCATGGACAGAGGAGCCTGGTAGGCTGCAGTGGGCTTCCCTGGTGGCTCAGCTGGTAAAGAATCTGCCTGCAATGTAAGAGACCTGGGTTCGATCCCTGGGTTGAGAAGATTCCCTGGAGAAGGGAATAGCTACCCACTCCAGTATTCTGGCCTGGAGAATTCCATGGACTGTATAGTCCATGGAGTCACGAAGAGTAGGACATGACTCACTTTTAGGTTCGATCCCTGGGTTGGGAATACCCCTGGAGAAGACCCCTGGTTGCATGGCAACCAACTCCAGTATTCCTGCCTGGAGAATCCCCATTGATGAGGAGCCTGGCAGGACACAGTCCATGGGGTCACAAGGTCTGACACTACTGAGTGACTAAGCACACAGCCCCAGGATCCCTCCCTGACTGTGAACTGCCTCCCTTCTGACAGCCTCTGATAAAGACTTTTATCCCCTCTCTGCAGCCAAGCATGAATTTCCCACAAGGCACACATTCCCTCCCTCTCACTGTTGCTCACCTTGGTGTCACTGCCCACAGCTGGCAGCAAGGGAAACACTAGGGGGAGCCCCAACTGAGAATTATGGATGCCACTCAGTAGAGACCAGACTTGCAGAGTAAGCCTGCTGACAACTAGATATTGCCGGAGAGCGAGGGCAAGAGCACACAGCTTCTGAGAGGTGCACTGCTCATCTCGTTGGCACAAACCAATTAGATTCAGTAGATTGTTTCTGTGAGCCTAATGACATAACAAGAAGTGTCTGCCCTCCCTGAACTTCTACCCCGATGAGAAGACGGGATGTAAATGAAGTTGTGCTGCCACGGGGACTTCAATGGAAAGTGAATAGATGGGATATTAATACCTACTAATGAAGGTATTGGACTTCTTGGAGCTTTTCAAATGGCAGTGGTAGAGAAGGACATCAATAAGATGGTGGAATAGAGGTTTTCCACACTCATCCTCTCCACAGAAACACTGATTTTGACAATCCATAGATAAGATTACCTTTGGGAGAAACACTCTTAAGTTCAGTGGAGAGGTCCTCCCTGTACCCCTTTGGAGCAAAAGAAATCCAAGAACAGATCCTTTGAAGAAGGCAAGAAGAACCTTCTCACTTCACCCAGGCTTCAGGGCATTGGAGTTCAGTGCCAAGAGAAGCGTCAACCCACAGCGTCTCCCACAGGGGAAAGTGAGAGCATAGTGAGTGTCTGGCTTTCCCTGCCATGCAAGATGCTGCACAGGAAGCCTACTGTTTTCTCACCTGACTACTTTCTCACCTCATGCCATGAATTTTTTAGTTAGGCAAAAATTCATAAGTTTTCTAAGATATATATTATATGTATTATTAATATTTAATATACATATATATTATATATATGTATAGAAAAGCCTTTCTACTATGCTTGATAAAGGCTTGACAAAGAACATTTTAAAAAAAGAAGAGATAGAGAAATTGGAAAACATGAACTGAATGAAACGGGAGCACTTAATATTAAACAGAAAAAGCAAAACAAACTAGGTAAAAGTGAAAGATCATCACATAGTCCAGTTGTTTGAAAACACAGTTGCTCACTAGAAACATATCTGGAGCTCCGGAGAAAAAAAAGCAATACCTGGGCATTTGTATTTTTCAAAACATTCCAAGATAATTCTGATATGCATCTGGATTTTAAAAAGTGATTACAGATTTTTCTTTTAATAGCAGTTTTGGTGATATAGATTTCTGTTATTTTTCTATTAACCAATCATGAACTATGGTATTGACGAGTAATAGTTGCTAAGTCGCTTCAGTCGTGTCCAACTCTGTGTGACCCCACAGACAGCCTCCCACCAGGTTCCCCCATCCCTGGGATTCTCCAGGCAAGAACAGTGGAGTGGGTTGCCATTTCCTTCTCTAATGCATCAAAGTGAAAAGTGAAAGTGAAGTCGCTCAGTCATGTCCAACTCTTAGCGACCCCATGGACTACAGCCTACCAGGCTCTTCCGTCCATGGGGTTTTCCAGGCAAGAGTACCAGAGTGGGGTGCCATTGCCTTCTCCAGAGTAATAGTTACACAATCACAATAGTAAATGATGTTTATCAGTTTCTATAATCAATAGCTAGACAAAAAATAAAAGATAATTACAACTGCAAGCCATAATGGGAACATGATTAATCTACAATATAAAATAAACATACAGTTTGAGGGGTGTGGTCAAGCAGCTTGATATGGGAAGTGGAAGTGCATGCTGCTGCTAAGTCACTTCAGTCATGTCCGACTCTGTGCGACCCCATAGACGGCAGCCCACCAGGCTCCCCATCCCTGGGAGTCTCAAGGCAAGAACACTGGAGTGGGTTGCCATTTCCTTCTCCAGGGAGTAGAGCATCATAATGCAAATCAACAACAACAAAAACGTGTCTGAATTGCTACACACTTATGATACATTTTAAAAACAATAAACCAGGATTCAAAATTCCAGAAAGATAGGCTTACAATTTATGGTTCAAGTCTTATATTTTGATTATGAGCTCCCTTTAATTCTTAGGGGCTTCCCTAGTGGCTCAGAGGTTAAAGCGTCTGCCTCTAACACGAGAGACCTGGGTTCGATCCCTGGGTCAGGAAGATCCCCTGGAGAAGGAAATGGCAACCCACTCCAGTATTCTTGGCTGGAGAATCCCATGGTCGGAGGAGCCTGGTGGGCTACAGTCCATGGGGTCGCAAAGAGTCAGACACGACTGAGCGACTTAACTAACTTTAATTCTTAGTACTGTGCAGATAGAATAGTTTCAAATTTGCTGATTCAACAAAATAATAAATTACTGTGGGCCTACTCCAAAAAAAGTTTGCAGCAGCCAATATAAATATGGTGGCTATAAAGCAGGTGCTAGCCTTCAAGGAAACTATATCCTATGATGGTGAACACAGTTTATATAAAAAAATTTACAACTCAATGTGGCTATGAATGATCATCAGCATGGCTCAACCAAAAAAAAAAGTATACTCTTTTTTAATATGTTTAAGTGAGGCTGTTTTGAAGAACCACTTACATATGTGAAGCAAGCAAAGAGCAAATGAGTTTAAACTCAAATAGAAGGAAGTGTCGGTACTTAATAAATGTTCTTGTCCTCCATCTTCCTCTTCATTCCTCCTTTTCCACCATGGGAGTGATAATGCTTCTACAAGACTGGAGTTGCCAAATCATGGCTCATCGAGAAAATTCAGTGCAGTGCATACATGCATATATTTCCATCTGCCCAGCCAGTCTATGTCTTTTGGTTGGTGCATTTAATCCAGTTATATGTAAGGTAACTATCAATGTATATGATCCCATTACTGTTTTCTTAACTGTTTCGGGTTTATTTTCTGTAGATCTTTTCCTTCTCTTATGTTTCCTGCCTAGAGAAGTTCTTTTAGTATCTTGTAAAGCTGGCTTGGTGGTGCTGAATTCTCTTAACTTTTGCTTGTCTGGAAAGCTTTTGATTTCTCTATCAAATCTGAATGAGAGTCTTGCCCGATTGTGGTTTCTCCCCTCTGGTTATTTTAAATATATCATGCCATTCCTTTTTGGCTTGTAGAGCTCTGTTCAGTAATTAGCTGATAGTCTGATGGGAGTTCCCTTGTATGTTATTTGTCATTTTCCCCTTGTTGCTTTTAACATTTTATCTTTGTCTTTAATTTTTGTCAGTTTTATTACTATGTGTCTCAGTGTGTTCCTCCTTGGGTTTATCCTGCCTAGGACTATGTGCTTCCTAGTCTTTGGTGACTATTTCCTTTCTCATGCTTGTTCAGAAGTTTACAGCAATTATCTCTTCAAATGTTTTCTCAGGTCCTTTTTCTCGCTCTTCTCCTCTGAGACACCTATAATTCAAATGTTGGTGTGCTTAATGTTGTCCCAGAGGTCTCTTAGCCTGTCCTCATTTCTTTTCATTCTTTTTTCCTATATTCTGTTCTGCAGCAGTGATATCCACCATTCTGCCCTCCAGGTCATTTATCCATTCTTCTGCCTCATGGTTTTCCATGGAGAAGATATAAGAAATGTTTACCAAAGACCTACAAGAACTAAAGAATGAAGAAACAGATGAATAATGCACTGGAAGGAATCAACAGCAGAATAACTGAGAAGAATGGATAAATGACCTGGAGGGCAGAATGGTGGAAATCACTGCTGCTGGATCATCTGCACTATCATTATTCTGAATTTTTTTCTGGAAGGTTGCCTAACTCCAGTTCATTTAGTTGATTCCTGGGGTTTTATCTTGTCCTTTCATCTGGGACATAACTTTCTGCTTTTTCATCCTGATGAACTTTCTCTAATGTGGTTTTTCTTTTAGCTGTTGTGGTACCATGGTTCTTCTTGCTTTTTCTGTCTGCCCTCTGATGGAGGAGGCTAAGAGGCTTGTGTAAGCTTCCTGACAGAAGGGACTGGCAGTAGGAAAAACTGGGTCTTGCTCTGGTGGGCAGAGTCTTGCTCAATAAAGCTTTCATCCAATTATCTGCTGATAGGTGGGGTTGTGCTCCCTCCCTGGTAGTTGTTTGGCCTGAGGCAACCCAGTCCTGGGGTCTACAGGCTCTATGGGAGAGTTTCAAGAGGGCTATGCCAAGGGGGATCTTCCTGGACTGCTACTGCTGGCCCCGCGGTGAGCCCCTGCAGACCCACACCTCCACAGGAGACCCTCCAACACTAGCAGATAGTTTTGGTTCAGTCTCCTGTGGGGTCACTGCTTCTTTCCTCTGGGTTTCTTGATGTGCACAGATTTTGTCTGTGCCCTCCAAGACTGGAGTCTGTTTTCCCAGTACTGTGGAAGTCCTCTAATCAAATCCTGCTGGCCTTCAAGGTCAGATTCCATGGGGATTCCCAGTCCCTTTGCCAGCTCCTCAGGATGGGAAGCCTGATCTAGTGTTCAGAACCTTCAAACAGCAGGAGAACTTCCTTGGTTTTATTGCTCTCCAGTTTGTGGGTCACCTACCTGGCGGGTGTTGGATTTGATTTTATTGTGATTTCACCCCTCCTACTGTCTCACTGTGACTTCTTCTTTGCCTTTGGATGTGAGGTATCTTTTTTTGGTGGGTTCCAGCATTCTCCTCTCAATGGTTGTTCAGCAGCTAGTTGCAATTTTGGTGCTCTCACAGGAAGAGATGTGTGCATGTTGTTTTACCCCACTATCTTAGAATTTTAACTTATTAAAGCAAGAAGCAGAATGGTGGTTGCCAGGTGTTGGGGTGGGGAAAATGTAGAGATCTTGTTCAAAGGTACAAAGTTTCAGTTATTCAGGATGAGTAAGTTGTGGAGAATTAATATATAGCATGGTGACTATAGTTAATATTATCATATTATACACTTGAAATCTTGGATCTTCATCGCATAAAAACAGATAACGATGCAAAGTGATGATACGTCAATAAGCTTGAGTGTGGAAATCACTTCACAATGTACACATAAATGAAAATACCACACTNTTCAGGATGAGTAAGTTGTGGAGAATTAATATATAGCATGGTGACTATAGTTAATATTATCATATTATACACTTGAAATCTTGGATCTTCATCGCATAAAAACAGATAACGATGCAAAGTGATGATACGTCAATAAGCTTGAGTGTGGAAATCACTTCACAATGTACACATAAATGAAAATACCACACTTTAAACTTCAGTTCAGTTCAGTCCAGTCGCTCAGTCGTGTCCGACTCTTTGCGACCCCATGAATCACAGCACGCCAGGCCTC
>SJYT01078551.1:509054-521627 GCA_006410635.1 Cephalophus harveyi
CCAGTCAGAATGGCTGCGATCCAAAAGTCTACAAGCAATAAATGCTGGAGAGGGTGTGGAGAAAAGGGAACCCTCTTACACTGTTGGTGGGAATGCAAACTAGTACAGCCACTGTGGAGAACAGTGTTGAAATTCCTTAAAAAACTGGAAATAGAACTGCCATACGACCCAGCAACCCCACTGCTGGGCATACACACCGAGGAAACCAGAACTGAAAGAGACACGTGTACCCCAATGTTCATCACAGCACTGTTTATAATAGCCAGGACATGGAAGCAACCTAGATGTCCATCAGCAGACAAACGGATAAGAAAACTGTGGTACATATACACAATGGAGTATTACTCAGCCATTAAAAAGAATACATTTGAATCAGTTCTAATTAGGTGGATGAAACTGGAGCCTATTATACAGAGTGAAGTAAGCCAGAAAGAAAAACGCCAATATAGAATAATAACACATTTATATGGAATTTAGAGAGATGGTAATGATAACCCTGTATGCAAGACAGCAAAATAGACACAGATGTATAGAACAGTGTTTTGGACTCTGTGGGAGAGGGCGAGGATGGGATGACTTGGGAGAATGGCATTGAAACATGTATAATATCATATGTGAAATGAATCGCCAGCCTAGGCTCGATGCAGGATGCAGGATGCTCGGGGCTGGTGCACTGGGATGACCCAGAGGGATGGTATGGTGAGGGCGGTGGGAGGGGGATTCAGGATGGGGAACACGTGTACACCTGTGGCAGATTCATGTATGGCAAAACCAATACAATATTGTAAAGAATTAGCCTCTAATTAAAATAAATAAATTTACCTTAAAAAAAATTTTTTTTTTGATGTGGAAAAATATCTGAGTTGAGCCAAGGAGAGAAAAGTATCCAGTCACATGTAACAACTGCTGCTAAAGCCTAGAGTTGTGAAACGCTGCCATGGAGCTAGAGAATTGCATATAATTCTATATTAATGGAGTGTAAAGTGCTAAGGGTACAGCAAGGGAGACAAAACTGAGCAAGCTAGCAGAAGACAGACCAAAAAGGATCTTCCACCAGTCAAGAGGTTTGAGTTTGTTGCTTTGTTGCACTGACTTCCTTAAGAGTTAATGACGTTTGTCCATTCATTTACTCCTTCATTAATTTACTCAATCAACATTTAGTGAGCATCTGCAAGGTGCCAGCTGCAGAGAAGAGAGGAATCAGGAAGAAGTCAGAAGAGGTTAGAGATGGGCCTCTGGCTGGAAGTTCCTGGTCTAACAAGGACTCAGAACCATTTATAAGCTCCACAGAGCCACACAGCTCCCATGAAGCCCAGCCTGGTCTGCCAACACCACCACCACACCTTTGCTCCTCATGTCCTTGGGAGGGAAAGAAGTGGCCCAGCATCTTCAAATCATTCTTGGGCCTTTAATGGCCAGATGAGGCCACCAGAGTCTGTCACATTGGCTAAAGCAAGAGTATTAACATGGATCACTGTCACTGAGAGGACGACCTATTGAAATAATCCCAAGGAGTCTTGCCTAAGAAAGAGAAGGCCTGGGAAAGCAGAGAGAAAACAAAGCTTGAGTATAAATCGTACTGGCAGCAACCACCTTAAAGACCTTGGTTTAGTAACGTGGAGATGACAAGGGATTCACAGCACAAATAAAAAACCTCATGATTTATGGAGCACATGCCAAGAGGGTCAAGGGTGACAGTAGAGACGCTAATATTAAGCCAAAGCACATTATCTGTCAAGGCAGGTTGCTATCTTTAAAAAACAAATGTTGGCAGAGTGGTTGGCAGCAGGAAAAGAGCTTCCTTCAGTCTCCCCAGGTGAGTGCAACAGACTCCACCTGACGGTTATTCATAGCATCTCCACTAGCTCCCTAACGAGGCCTGGGGTCAGACAGACTGAGAATAGCTGGACCAGGCAAAGTGAATGAAGAGGCCCTGCATGGCTGGTCAGCACACAGGGCCAGAACGGTGGCCACAGGACGGCAGGCAGCCACCAAATCTACTTCTGTCAATGCTGCAGTCTCAGGAGGGAGCATAGTGAATTCTGGCTCCTAACTCTTCCCACTTCCATTATCTGTGCTTGTGAAAGGAGAGGCTAGACTATTACCTTTTGCTCAGCCCCCAAGAAGGCATGGAAACTCTTGTTTGCATCTCCTGGTTTCAGCTGAAAGCAATGAGTTTTGAAACCTAACAGTCTCTGGAGTTTGATAACTACTTTGTGAGCAGAGACACATGAAAGACCCAGCAAGTAAGAGTGAGGGAACTGGTGATTGAGTGTGTTCTGGCCTTGAGATTCTCCCCACCAAATTGGCTTCCATATATTCCAAATTGGCTTCCATATAGGTAAAATTGGTTTACATATAGTTTGGGAAATAGCACATATTATGTCACTCCATGGACTGGTTTCTGAGCAGGAGATACAACAGATACCAAGACCCTAAGGTGGGGAGGACTGGGGCTTTTTTTGGAGGTATTCAGACCCAGCGTGGTCCCAAGAAGAGAGGCTGAAAGTACTAGAGAGGCTGACTAGTACCCTCCACTAGTCTAACCTGCTTCCATCCCTTCTTCAGTAGCAGAGTACAGTTTTGCTATGGAAAAAAAAAAAAAAAAAATATATATATATATATATATCAGACAGTGCAGCTCACTGAGCCTTACCAGAATTTCACAACAGGCATTTGCTCTCCTATATCGTTAATCAGAACTAAACTTTTTAGTCCAAAGAGTGGTGGGTTTCCTATACCACCAGTTCTACTCGTGTGATGTCTCAGATTTGAATTAACTATCTCAGTGAATTATTATAAAGGCTCTTCCAGCTTTTGACCTATGATCCTGCACAGACATAAAGAACAAAGGTCTCTGAACAAAAGCACCTCCATTCTGCCTGTCACCAAATGATGTCCTTGGCAGTCAACTGCTAAGGGTCTCTTTGGACTAGGGAACAAAGACCTCCAATAGTATTTTGGAATTTTACTCGTCTGTACTAGAGGAACTTCAGTGTTTTTGTTTTTTTTTTTTCCCACCATAAGCAAAGTATTTGTGGCTTTGGAATTAGATAGTGGGGTTGAAGATATAGTTTGGCCGCCACCACATGGTCACATGCCTGGGGGCAAGCTAATCTCCAAGCCCCAGTTTTCTGATCGGCACAATAGGGTTATAGCTGGAGTTTACAAATCCCTGTTTTGGCACTCCATGGTCAACAAAGTTCATCTATCTCCACCTTATCCTGCTTCTCTCTGCTTAATCTTTTTGTTCCAGTGACCAATTAATAACTGGTCCTCATATACAGGTTCTAAAGAGAGAATATTTGGGAAATGGTACTGTTGACTTTAACTGGGAAAGTTTTACAACAATCCCTGCCAAAGCCAAAGGTGTTGCCACTTCCCCTAGTCATCTGCTAATAAGGTGTTGGACCATGGTTTTGGCAGGGATAATGGACTGCACCCCAGACATTCTGGGTGATGGTTGGCCAAACCACTTGGAGTTTGGATAGCTTTCCTTTGCATGTCAACTGGGGTAGACCATAGACTCCAAACCTTGCAACAGAGATTTCATCTTAAAACATTCACTTTGCAAGTGAGACCTTAAAAATTGGCTCTCAGCATGGGTTTTGTGTTCTTTCACTACTGATTTTCTGAAATCCATAGCAATTATTCTCAAAAAATCTGAAGTCATTCATTCTTATCTTCATTCATATCTTGGGGCTATAAAAGGGGTTGAGAATTGGCAAAACAGTGACACATCAAATCCTAACAAGCAAATTAGTTACCTGCTAAGTTTGACCTGAGGGTACTGTTGCGCCATCCCCGGACCCCTAAGGACCCAGAAGGGTCTTCACAGCATCCATGCCTTCTTCTCCTCTTGTATCCCACTCACTTTTGAAAATCTCCCCTCTATAAACCAGGCCCAGGCCAATCAGTGTGTCCTATTTCTGGCCACAGAAATTGGTTCAGCAGTGGGCATACCACCCAACCTAAGGCAAGGTGGTGTAATGGACCTGTGCAAGGAAATACAATGAAACTCTGTTTAAGAAAGGGGCAGTAGCAGCTCCTCCTCACTGCTAGAGTATCTCCTTAAAATCAAAATAGGTAGGCTAGACCTTGTAGGCAAGAGTTAGATAAACCCAATCTTAGATAAACAGTATAAAACCAGAGGCCTTCTGATTCTGGGAACTGTAAGAACATTCGTCCAAAACTGCCTCGAGACTCTCATGAGGTGCACAGGAGGTTATCACAGGCTACGTCCATTTGTCTTTCAAAGACATAAATAAGTTTTCATTTTTACTTCTTCTAATTGGCTGTATAAATTGTGTGAAATTCTGCCCAGATTTTCTAGGCTGGCATGGACTATCTGAAAGGATATAAGCTTTTGCATATCCGGGAATAAATCAGCTCCCTCCTCTGTATATTGGCATTTGGGGCAGAGGGGGAGGTCTTTTTGTTAGAAGGATTTTTAATTTCCCCAACAGCCTATTTTTTGGAAGTGCTGACACAAAGACTCTCTTCTCCAGGCTCGAAGCTGAAAGGACGAGCTGCAGTCATTTTTATTCCCTGTGGGGAGAAGTCACTTCAGAACAGGCTAACACCAAGGAATTCGAGCCAGGAACAGACAGGAAGAAGGGTCATGATGGCTTCAACTGAGTTCCTGGATCCATTCCTGCCTGATTATTCCTGGACTTTGTCATTTTGTAAGCCAAAATATTTCCCTTTTGCTTCATGAATTGGGTACTGTTTTCTATGTTTTGCAAGAAAAAGGATCGTAACTGATCCTAGATGATTTAATGTCCAATTACTATAAGCATTTTAAGTGTTTTCCAAAATCTTTAAATATGTGATGAAATTCTGAGTCCCTGAATCAGGAAGGCTATCAAGGCAAAGCCTTGACCTCTTGTTTGAATCCTTTATGTAATTCCCTCACTGGGTAACTGTCCAGCCAGTGTTCACACCCAGCATTGGAGTCTTGCTGCCTCTAAGGCAGCCCATTTCACTTTATTCAGCCCTTTTTGCCCATGAGCCCTTCCTTAGATCTCCCTTACCTTCCCACAACAGGCTAACTATGGACCACAGGGAATATGGACGCACGTCTTTCCTCCAGGGTCCTCTATAACAAAATTAATTCTCACACCTCTCTAAATCAGTATGCTCTTCTCCAGGTTAAATTTCTGTTATTTATGCATACTACTAAGTCACTTCAGTCGTGTCCGACTCTGTGCGACCCCATAGACGGCAGCCCACCAGGCTCCCGCATCCCTGGGATCCTCCAGGCAAGAATACTGGAGTGGGTTGCCATTTCCTTCTCCAATGCATGAAAAAGAAAAGTGAAAGTGAAGTCGCTCAGTCATGTCCGACTTTTAGCGACCCCATGGACTGCAGCCTACCAGGCTCCTCCATCCATGGATTTTCCAGGCAAGAGTACTGGAGTGGGGTGCCATTGCCGGTACACAATCATTTCTTATTTAAAACCAAATCAATAAATGGGTATCATCTCCTTTAACGAGGGCTGATGAACAGAAATTCAGTTTTGCTTTATTGTGTCACTGGCAGTCTCAGTGTCTTACAAGAGGCATCCTACAAATGCATCAGACCCTGGCCTGGGTTCTTGGTTGACAATTACCTGGACTATCAGTTTTGAGGATAGAGAGGAATATTGTGAAAGACTGTGCTTTGGTTAGGAAGCTGGAAGTTGCTGGTCTCCATTACAGCCCCAGGCACAGAGAGATTGTTGTGGGCCTGTAAGTAAACTAAAGATGCACCAGGGGCTGTGCAAGAAGTGGAGCAACTTGGGCCCAGTGGTTCTGTACACCTTCCAATAAGGAAGAAGATTTAAAAAAAAAAAAAAAAAACTGTAATTGACAAGGAACACAAATCTTAGAGCCAAGTTGTCTCTATTTGAATTTCCGTTCCAGTAAATGTTCTACCAGGAATGGTGGCAACTATTAATGAGTACCTTGGTGTTGAGGCTTTGGGATATGCGAGAAGCTCTGGTTCTTCCTGCCTAGTTGTTCCACAATTGTCTGGCTAATTCTAGATAGTGGAGTGAGATCAAACACTACCATTTAGTCTTTCTTAACACAGGCAGTCCAAAGGAGGTCAGAAATAATTAACTGGAATTAAGAAGAGGTGGAAAGAATACATAGAAGAACTATACAAAAAAAGTTCTTCATGACCTGGATAACCATGATGGTGTGGTCACTCACCTAGAATCAGACATCCTAGAGTATGAAGTCAAGTGGGCCTTAGGAAATATTACTGCAAACAAAAAGCTAGTAGAGGTGATGGAATTCCAACTGAGCTATTTAAAATCCTAAAAGATGATGCTGTTAAAGTGCTGCACTTAATATGTCAGCAAATTTGGAAAACTAGCAGTGGCCACAGGACTAAAATAGATCAATTTTCATTCCAACCCCAAATAAAGGCAATGCCAAGGAATATTCAAATGACTGGACACTTGCGCTCATTTCGCATGTTAGTCAGGTTATGCTCAAAATCCTTCAAGCTCGGCTTTAGCAATATGTGAACCAAGAGCTTCCAGAAGTACAAGCTGGATTTAGAAAAGGGAGAGGAACTAGGGATCAAATTGTCAACATTCGTTGTATCATAGAGAAAGCAAGGGAATTCCAGAAAAACATCTACTTCTGCTTCATTGACTATGTGAAAGCCTTTGTGTGGATCACAGCAATTTGAGGAAAATTCTTAAAGAGATGTGACTACCATACCATCTTACTCATCTCATGAGAAACTTACTCAGCTCAAGAAGCAACAGTTAGAACTGGATGTGGAACAATAGACTGGTTCAAAATTGGGAAAGGAGTACATCAAGGCTGTATATTGTCATCCTGCTTATTTAACTTCTATGCAGAGGACATCATGCAAAATACCAGGCTAGATGGCTCACAAGCTGGAATTAAGGTTGCCAGGAGAAATATCAAAAACTTGATATGCAGATGATACCACTCTAATGGCAGAAAGTGAAGAGGAACTAATGAGCCTCTTGATGAAGGTGAAAGAGGAGAGTGAAAAAACTAGCTTAAAACTCAACATTCAAAAAATGAAGAGCATGGCATCCAGTCCCATCATTGCATGGCAAATAGAAGGGGGAAAATTGGAAACAGTGACAGATTTTATTTTCTTGGGCTTAAAAATCACTGTGGATAGTGACTGCAGCCATGAAATTAAAAGATGCTTGCTCCTTGGAATGAAAGATATGACAAATCTAGACAGCATATTAAAAAAGACATCACATTGCCAACAAAGATCCATTTAGTCAAAGCTATGGTTTTTCCAGTAGTCACATACAGTTGTGAGAGTCAGACCATAAAAAAGGCTGAGTGATGAAGAATTGATTCTTTCAAGTTGTGGTGCTGGAGAAGACTCGAGAGTCCCTTGAACCTCAAGGAGATCAAATCACTCAATTCTAAAAGAAATCAACACTCATTGGAAAGACTGATGCTGAAGCTCCAATACTTCAGCCACTTGACACGAGCCAACTCATTGGAAAAAAGCTTCATGCTGGGAAAGATTGAAGCCAAAGGAGAAGAGGGTGGCAGAGGAATGAGATGGTTAGACAGCATCACTGTTGGACTCAATGGACGTGAGCTTGAGCAGACTCCAGGATATAGTGAAAGACAGGGAAGCCTGATGTGCTACCGCCCATGGAGTCGTAAACAGTCAATTTAGCAAATGAACAACAAACAACATGGGCAGTCCAAAGGAGGTCAGGAATAACTAACTGGACTTGAGCTCAGGACTCAAAGCATCAGCAAGCTGAGAAAGTGAGAGGCCTTTTGAAAAGTTTTGAATGGTGTAAGCCTGTGCCTCATTAAGGGAGTTATGTAACAGTAGCCCTGGAAGAATCCTCATCCAAGTTAGCATCTTCTCTGAGATTGCTCTAGGTTGTGGGGGCGGGGGGAGTGGGGCACTGTGGAAGGAGTACAGAGTTTCATCCAACTGTAAATTAACCTAAGATCTCAACAACTTAACACACAGCTCCATCTGTTAAATGAGAAAGCTTGGCTATACCAACTGTCAACATTTTGAGGTACCCAGGTTTGCGATCACCGTCCAGGAAAGAGTCCACAAACCTACAGCATCTGTCTGTACTTGAGGAGGCTCCCAGCAGTAGAAGACTCCAAAGTCAACTGCAAAGAGTCAGCCTAGCTTCAGCTTCTCTGCTTGGTCCTCAGAGCCTTGAAACACAGTACCTGGGAGAGGTCTGTGAGCAGACAGGTGAAAACTAACATCTGAGGAAGACCACATCACCTGGGAGCTTCCTTTGCTTTGTGTGATTAAAAATAGTATAGAAATATTTCACAGGATTATTGCTAAGATAGCAATAGTTCTGTCTGAGAAATGTAATGAATATTGGGACTTTCAGGACTGAAAAAGAGCTTTCCAACACCAATTAATAGACTGTTGGATAATGTCATAATTAAAGTTGCTAGAGTGGTCATTAAAACAGCATAATTATGCTAAGTAGTTTATAAAAGAAAAAAAGAGTGAAAGAGTAGTGGAGCACACTCGTGGCATGAACTGGTAGGTAATTGGGCTGATAATTTATGTCAATAATCCTCACAAGCTGCCATCAAGTCAAATTATTAAGGGTCTTCTCCATAAGCTAACTTGACAGCTGACTTTAAAAAGTGACAGGATAGGATAACGCCTGGACTAAACACAAAGGGCAAGGGACAAAGTGCACAGTGAGAGGCAGCCATATTAAGCTCTCATTTCACTTTTAGGAGCCCTGGATAAAGACAAACTTTGCAACTTTGAGAATCAGAATCTACCCCTGTAGTTTTCTAGGACCAGGTTCAGGTGTTTTCTGCTGACCACTTCAAGTTCTTCCCTTCAAAATCAAATACCATACTGGGTGAAGTAAGTCAGACAGAGAAAGACAAATACATGATATTGCTTATATGTGGAATCTAAAAAGTAGCACAAATGAATTTATTTACAAAACAGAAATAGAGTCACAGACGTAGAAAACCAACCTATGGTTACAGGGGGAGAAGGGATAAACTAGGAGATTGGGATTGACATATACATACTACTGTATATAAAATAGACAACTAATAGAGACCTACTCTATAGCAGAGGGAAATCTACCCACTACTTTAATAACTTATATGGGAAAAGAATCATAAAAAGAGTAGATATATGTATAATTGATTCATTTTGCTGTACAAAAGAAACTAACACAGCATTGTAAATCAACTACACTCCAATAAAAAAAATTTTTTAAGCAAAAAAATAATCAAATGCCTTACAGAAACCAGAGCTGACCCAGCTGAGTTATGGCTGTGATAGGCTGTGCAGACTGTTTTATAGGCAGCCTTCTCTGTTAGTATTTTAAGAATATCCTTACTCTAACTTACTCTGTAGAGGGGATATAATTTGTATTAAGAAAAGCACATAGATTCATTTGTAGGAAAAAATATTGAAATTACACACATCCAAATATTAGGAGTGTTTATCTTTGGGTAAGATTTTGCTGATTTCACTTTTTTGTGCTTTCAAGGTTTTCTTATTTTGTATTAGTGGGAAAAAAGCATATAAATAAAATGCTGCCTTTAATTTTTCAGGTAATACATAAGAATGTTTTACACTTTATGCTATAACTGTTTTCTTCCCATAAAAAGTTTAATTATTAATAAAAGAAAAATATTAGATCTTAAATGATCTCTTGTTCCACTCTCTAGTTGAAGACCCAGCTTCTTCTCTTTGAGTCTAATAAATAAAAGAAAACCACCCAAAGGTATAAAACCCACAATCCATATCTACAACATTTACTATTGGGATTTTCATTTTCTTATTACTCTCTTGTTATTTCCTTTTCCTCTCCCAGAAAACATTAACTCCTGAGCGTAGCCCTGCATTTTTTTTCCTGACAGTTCTACTCAGATATCTCATCTCACCTGGCTACAAAAGTCAAATTCCATTTCTTACCGATGTTGTATCTACCCACTCACTCAACTCAGTAGTGAACTATCTTTTCCAGGAACAACCATTTCAGCCAAGTTGTGAGGGCAAGTGACAAATACACCCTTTTCCTTAGGTAATGTGATTTATACTGACCTTCCCCACTGAAATGCCATTCCTGAAATGCAGCAGTGATGTGGCAGCTGCAGAAACATACTTCCCTTTGGCCCGCTGCCTCCTCATTCTCTCACACTTGTAATTCTTCTTGTGTCAATCAAACAACTTGCAATCCTTTTCTTCCTTGTAACCTCAGTGTTTCAAAAGGTCAGATCCCAAAGTCTTCCTGTTTTGCAGGTTCTGTTGGAGAGTCCCCACTGGCCGCTAGATGAAACTGTGTTTCCAAGTGTTTGCTCACACTGACTGACTACAGGCAAAAGAGGGCCTCTATTTTTTTCCCTTGTGCCTAATTTGCCTGATTATATGATAATTCTAGACTGAACCCAGCACACAGAAGCCAGAAATAGAGCTCTAAATTCATTTCCGTTTCTTTGATCTAATTCTTTCCTGAAAACACTGACTTCCCTTGGGCGACAAATTCACAAACTTAACTTCACATTAGAATTTATTGGGGACTTTAAAAAATTTCAGTGTCTAAGTTACTTCCATACCTTTTTTCATGAATCCAAAACAGTTTTTTAATCACATATATATGTAATGTAAGCCCTGACAGGTTGTTTTTAATTTTTATTTTTTCATAATGCAAGTGACTGACTTAAGCTTTGATTGCCAAAGCATCCATTTCAAAGAGGCATCCACTTCAAAGGAGGAGATCTCAAATAAATACACGATTAGATAAAGAGCCAAGCCAGTTGCCTTCTCCTACTGAGACTCCTTTATTTTAGAGATCTTGGTTGATTTTGATAACTAACCATTTGAGCCGCTTGTTTTCTCTCTTCCTGCCCGTAGATAAGGAAAATGGAGCTATACGTCAATGAACACAGATTGTTCTATACCTTGGCTATTGTAAATAATGCTGCAATAAACATGGGAGTGCAGGATCTTTTCAAGTTAGTGTGTTTCTTTTTTCTTTTCAGGTAAATAACCAGAAGTGGAATTGCTGGATCATATGGTAATTCTATTTGCAACTTTTTGAGAAAACTCTATACTATTTTCCATAGTCACTGCACCAATTTACATTTCCACCAGTGGTGCACAAATGTTCCCTTTTCTCTACATTCTTACCAACATTTGTTATTTCTTGTCTTTTTGATAATAATCATTATAAAACAAGTGTAAAATGATACCTCATTGTGATTTCGATTTGCATTTCCCTGATGTTTAATGATGTTGAACATCTTTTCAAAGACCTGTTGGCCATCTGTGTGTCTGTTTTGAAAAAATGTTTATTCAGATCTTCTCAGTTTTTGGCCAGATTATCTTTTGCTACTGAGTTGTATGACTTCTTCATATATTTTGGATACTAGCCCCTTTATCAGATATATGATTTGTAAATATTTTCTCCTATTCAATAGGTTATCTTTTCATTTTGTTGATGGTTTCCTTTGCTGTGCAGAATCTTTTTAGTATAAGTATGATGTAGTCTCGCATATTTTTCCTTTTGGTGTCAGATTAAAAATATAATTGCCAAGACCTGTGTCAAGGAGTTTGCTCAACAAGAATCCCTGAAACCAATGAAGTCACAATCTCCAGGTGTGGATTGGATACCAGGGGCTTTTTAAGTTCCCAGATGATTCTAATGATCAAACAAGTTTGAGAACCACTTCCTTAGGCAAATCCCTTCATGAAAATTACAGGGAAACCTCCTGGTTGTTCCCCTCACAAGAGGAAAATTGACTCCTCTTGGACCACCTTCCCCACCTATTGGCAAATGTCCATTTTCCCATAAAGCTCATTGAATTTAATTCTTCCCTAAAAATTTTTTCTTTTCTTAATTTTGGGGAACAATTGACCAATATCATTGCATATATTTAAAGTAGTCAACGTGATTTGACATACTTACACATTGTCAGTTGATTATCAAGATCAAGATAATTAACGCATCCATCACATCATACAGTTAATCCAGTTAACTTTGTAGGGCAGGATTGGGGGGTGCA
This sequence comes from Cephalophus harveyi, assembly GCA_006410635.1. Taxonomy (NCBI): domain Eukaryota; kingdom Metazoa; phylum Chordata; class Mammalia; order Artiodactyla; family Bovidae; genus Cephalophus; species Cephalophus harveyi. The sequence continues at coordinate 521,084 of SJYT01078551.1, forward strand.
GTGAGAATGCTTAAGATCTACTCTCAGCAATTTTCAAAATATACACTATCTTATTTTTAACTGTAGGAACCATGCTGTTCACTGGATCCTCAGAATTTATCCTTATAACTGAAATTTTGTACCCCTTTACCTACATCATCTCATAGCCCCCAGACCACAGCCCATTCTACTTTTATCTATGAAAATTCCCTTTTTTAAGACTACACATCATAGCTTAATTAAAACTAAAATTAAATGAAATTTAAAGTTCAGTTCTAGATACATTCAGTTCAGTTCAGTCGCTCAGTGGTGTCCAGCTCTGTGACCCCATGAATCGCAGCACGCTAGGCCTCCCTGTCCATCACCAACTCCCGGAGTTCACTCAGACTCACGTCCATCAAGTCCGTGATGCCATCCAGCTATCTCAACCTCTGTTGTCCCCTTCTCCTCCTGCCCCCAATCCCTCCCAGCATCAGAGTCTTTTCCAATGAGTCAACTCTTCGCATGAGGTGGCCAAAGGACTGGAGTTTCAGCTTCAGCATCATTCCTTCCAAAGGAATCCCAG
>SJYT01078552.1:0-67748 GCA_006410635.1 Cephalophus harveyi
TACATACTCAACTACTCATCAGGTGCCTTAAATGCAATATGGCCACATCATCAAAACTGAAAATATTTGTGCTTCAAAGGACATCATGGGAAGTGAAAAGATAGCCTGCAGAACGGGGAACAAATCTGCACGTCCTATATCTTATTTGGGCTTCCCAGGTGGCACAGCGGTAAAGAACCCACCAGGCAATGCAGGAGATACAGGAGACAGGGGTTCAATCCCTGGGTCAGGAAGATCCCCTGGAGTAGGAAATGGCAACCCACTCCAGTATTCTTGCCTGGGAAATCCTATGGACAGGGGAGCCTGGCAGGTTACAGTCCATGGAGTGGCAAACAGTTGGACGTGACTGAGCACATTTGCACAAGATACCTGATTTAAACTACTCGCAGTTACTAAAAATTATTATACTCAATAGTAAAGACAAATGACCCAATTTTATCATGTGCAAAAGATCTGAATAGACATTTCTCCAAAGAAGAAAAACAAGCAGCCAGTAAACACATGAAAGATGCTCAGCATCATTAGCCATCTGGGAAATGCAGATCAAAACCACAATGAGATATCACTTCACACCCACAAGGATGGCTAAAACCAAAAAGCCAGATAGTAAATGTTGACAAGGAAGCGGAGAAATTAGAACCTTCATATACTGGTTGGTGAGAATGTGAAATGGTTCTTCAAACAGTTAAACATAAAGTTACCATATGATTCACAATTCTACCCCTAGGTACAGACACAAGAACTGCAAACATATGGCCACACACTAAGCTGTACACAAATGTTAGCAGCATCACTCATAATAGCCAAAAAGTAGAAACACCCCAAATGCCCATCAGCTGATGAATGGACAAGTAAAAGGCAGTACATTTATATAATGGAATACTATTCAGCAATAAAGAGAAATGAAGCACTAATACACACTGCAACAGGGGTGAATCTTGAAAATACTATGCTAAGTGAAAAGAGTCAGTCCCAAAGAACCACATGTCATATTATTTCTTTTATGTAAAATGTCCAAATCTATAGAGACAGAAAGTAGATTAGCAGTTGCTTAAGGCAGGGGGAGGGGAAGGAAAGATTAGCAGGTGCCAGCTAAGGAATGCAAGACTTATTTGGGGGGTAATGAAAATGCCCTAAAATTGATTGTGATGATGCTGAAAAACTCTCACAAATATTCACAACATATTAAAAGCCATTGACTTGTACACTTTGGGTGAAGTGTACAGTATGTGAATTGTATCTCAATAAAGCTGTTTTTAAGGACTTCCCTAGTGGTTCAGTGATTGAGAATCTGCCTTCCAATGCAGGGGACACAGGTTCCATCCCTGGTCGGGGAACGAAGAGCCCACATGCTGCAGGGCGGCTAAACCCGAGCGCCACAACTAAGACCCAACAAAGCCAAATAAATATTCTTTTAAAGTTATTTTTAAAAACTTCTTTAATGATCATTAAAAAATTGCAATGTGTTCCAAGTGAGGACTTTTAATTCCCCCTCACTCCCCAACTGTGTGCCCTGGTGGCTCAGATGGTAAAGAATCCCCCTGCAATGCAGGAGACTGGGGTTCGATCCCTGAGTTGGGAAGATCCCCTGGAGAAGGCGATGGCAACCCACTCCAGTATTCTCGCCTGGAGAATTTCATGGATGGAGGAGCCTGGTAGGCTACAGTCCATGGGGTCACAAAGAATCAGACATGACTGAGCAACTAACACACACACACACACACACACACACACTTCTCAAACTCCCTGCCTGCTGCCTTCTAAGAAGATGGCACCAACCTTCATCAGGCATTCCAACCAAATAGGGTCATCCTTGACTTCACTTCTCTTGCATGCATGCTAAGTCGCTTCATTTGTGTCTCTTTGCAACCCCATGGACTGTAGCCTGCCAGGCTCCTCTGTCCATGACAGCACCAGATTCTCCACTAGCAGGGCTGGTCGCCCACGCTCTGCGCGGGCCCCACCGCTCTGATCTTCCCGGGGGCAAGCTTTTTCTCGTGTGCTCTTGGCTTTAAAAGACTAACCCATCTAGATAGGCCGGAACTCAAGAAGCGCTTATTCTAGGCTGGGCAGTCATGGCATCTTGGCAGGCTGAGGAGCTCTCGGGAGGAGAGTGAAAACGGATGGGGATTCTTTTTATCGCTGGAGAAGTCCACACCCGCCGCTCTTTCATTAAGCAAAGGAAAAGCTGCCGCCTGCTCGGTCCTGGGGAAGATGGAAAGGGCCAGCAGGAAGCTGCTGGACGCCCAACTCTTGAATCCTCAGGCGGGCTGCTAACAGCCCAAGAGGGACGCCTGGGGAGCGAGCGGAGGGAACTTTTGAGCCCACCCAGTCCCAGCCCTGCACCGATAAACTTGCTGCCTCGCGTGGGCAGGAGGCGATGCCTCTAGAGAGGAGAAATGAGAGTGATAAAAGAGGAAAAAAGCAGTGGGCATGGCCACATATCAACTCTGGGGTGCGAAGTCTGCCGCACGATAGGAGGGTGCCTAGCGTAGGAATAAAAACTCGCGACGCCCCCACCCGCAGTGGAGAGCCCTATTTTTGCCAATTCCCTCGTCCAATCCACCGCCACCTTCCCCAGTCTACTACTAGCTCCCCAGAGAAGGCGGCTGAGAGTGGGTCTCCAAACCCCCAGGGGACATGCAGGCTGAGGGCTGAGAGAGGAGGTGCTCGCAACTGCTTCCCTGGAGGCAGAACGAAGTGGGGACTTCAGAAAATCACGCCCGTTTCCCTGACCTCCCCTCCACGACACCGACACGCAGCTACAGTCTGCGAAAACTGGTTTGGAGCTTGAGAGCATCTCCCGGGGATTGCCTCCACAGCTCCAATTCCCTCGAATTTGTCCTGCCTTCTGGGGGAGAAAAGGAGTGGCAAGAAAAACTACTTCAGGAGTTCCCCGGGGGAGAGGCAGGAGGAGACGAGAAAAGGGGTCTCGGAATCCCAGCCTCGGCCGCAGCTCTCACCCCGCGCCGCGCCCGCCCGCGCCCCAGCAGCGCCCGCCCGCCGGCAGGAAGCGCTCCCTCTGCGGGTGCGCCTCCCTGCCGCCGCCCCTGCCCCGGCCAGCAGGGCGCAGGGACCGCGGTTTCCCCCGCACCTGTCAAGTTCACGGGGGTGGGCTTCCCGGGCCCGCCCTACTATACGGGTTTCTACCCGGAAGCCGGTCGCTAGCAGCTGGAGGGTGCGCCTGAACGGCCGCGCCCTCGCCCCTGTGCCCGCCAGGCCGCGTCCTCCGGGCAGGGGGCTACTCCTCGGGGGCATCTTCCACCGGCCTGTAAGTCCCACTTCTCACCCTTTCACCTGGAGCAGGGCAGAGAGATTCGAGGGACCCATCCACGCCCTTCCCCGGACCGGCGCGGAGGTCCTCCCCACGCCGAGGTGGGCGCTGGGCACAGCGGCTGGGCTCGCCCGTTTCCCCGCATCCCTCCGACAGCCCCAGCCGTGCTTACCTGTCCTGGCGGTGCACACACAGAAGCACACAACTAAAAGCACATCCCTCGGCATCGCTCCCAAGGGTCCCGGCCAAAGCGGGCGCGTGGAAGCCAGAAAGAAACAAATGCGCCTGGATGCCGAGACGCGCCGGGCTCGGAGCCGCCAAACTTGCTGGCGNGGCGGTGCACACACAGAAGCACACAACTAAAAGCACATCCCTCGGCATCGCTCCCAAGGGTCCCGGCCAAAGCGGGCGCGTGGAAGCCAGAAAGAAACAAATGCGCCTGGATGCCGAGACGCGCCGGGCTCGGAGCCGCCAAACTTGCTGGCGGGCGGCGAGGGAGGTGGTTCTGCTGCGCCGGGCGCCGCGCTCAGGGATCGCGCCCGGGGAGGCGGCCCCGGCCGCCCCGCCCCCAGCCCGCCCCCACCGCGGGCGGCGGCACCCGGCCTGGACCCCGGCCCCCGCTGCGGCGGCGCTCGCCCAGGCGCCGGGGCGGGAACGCGGGGCTTGGCCACTCCGGCAGGTTGCGCCTGGCGCTGGCAACGGCTCCTCCTCCGCGGCGAGGACCCGGGCGATCGGCGCAGCAGCCTCTGTCACTCGGAGCACTGGAGCTGGAGTCCCGGGACCCGGGGGCCAAAAGGGAGGAGCTGGAGGCGCAGGGCACCCCCTCCCTGAGCTTCACGCTCTCCAGCCCAGACGAGCCGGCGGAGCCGCTGCCGCTGTCTCTGCCTCGGCGCCGCGGTGGGGGCTGCCGAAGTTGCCACAGTTCATCTTGGTCGAAACGAAGAACCCTGAGCCCTTGCGGGTGGACTCCCCCCGCCCCGCGTCTCCGCCACCGGGGGAACCCCGACCCAGACGGAGTCAGCTAGCGCGCTCAGCTCCTCCCTGGAGGACAGTTACTCCGGATTTGCTTAGGTGACTGGTTGGGGAGGGGAGAGGAGGGGGATGATGGCTGAGCTCCGTCTCACCACCTGTACCTCCAGTCTCCTCTCTCCGCTGGGTCCCTCTGATTGGGGACCCGCTTTGGGGGTTCAGGGAGAGGACGCTAAGGCCGGGGTGGGGGTGGGGGGGGTGGCGTGCAGAAAAAGTGTCCCTGAGCCCGAGCGAAGCACGGTGGGGAATTGGGGAGTTTTATTTGCAAGCCTTCCGGTTCTGCAGGGCAGATGCTGCCACTTAGGGGAAATTCCTAACCATTTTTTTTTTTCCTTGAGTGAGTTTCTCGATGGTTTTGTTAAAAACCCTACCACTCTCCTTTCACAATCACGGTTTGACCTCTCCCGCAGTTATTCTGGAACCCTCTCCAACACCATTCCTGGAGAGAATGGCTGGACTTTGTTTTAGGAGTGTGGGCAAGAAGACCAATCCTCCTGCTTCTATGTGACCCCCTTCCAGAGCCCAGCCTTCCCTAGAAATATCTCCCAGGTTTACAGAGCTTCCTTTCAGGAACGTTATTTATAACTAGGTTGCAGAGTCGTGAAATCAGACATGACAGAGCCTTTGATTTACACCAAACGAGCCCCACATGATTTAAAACTCCTTGGCTTGCTCACACTGGTCCCCTCTCGCTGAGTCCAGCCCGGCCCTCTGAGATGATAGGGATCCCAGAGAAGGGAAATGTCTCTGAACAAAGCTCTCCCCCATTTTCCAGGAAACATTTACAACGTTCAAGAAAAATCCTCTTCATTAATCCCCTTCTTACTTCTTCTGTTCCTAACCCCTTCATCACCGTGACCCCAGGAGCCCCCACTGAAGGTCACCACAGTAGCAACACAGTTTATTAAGAGAGAAGGTTTTTATCTACACACTCTGCCCTATTTTTCTGGATATTCCTGTATGTAAGCCACTGTCCCACTTGGCCCTTTACACTGTGGTCCCTCAGCAGATAAAAAAGGAAATGAACAAGCAGATAAATTCCAGCACCTAACATCTGAGGCAGAAGAAGGGAAGCAAACAAAGAAGTGTATTGCCATGCCCGAAACTGAGCTGAAAGATTAAGAGGTAAACTGATGTCAAGGCTGAACAGATTCTCCCTCTCTTCTGGGATTCAGCTCAAGCCCAGAGGGGATCTGTCTGCATTGGCTGTCTGTTTTCACTACAGAGGCAAGACTTTCTCCTTCCACCTGGAGCATATTACATTTAAAGCTAAAATTAAAATCACACTAGTGGTAAAGAACCTGCCTGCCAATGCAGGAGATGTAAGAGACCCAGGTTTTATCTATCCCTGGGTTGGGAAGATCCCCTGGAGAAGGAAATGGCTACCCACTCCAGTATTCTTGCCTGGAGAATTCCCAAGGACAGAGGAGCCTGGCAGGTTACAATCCATAAGGTTACAAAGAGTCAGACACTACTTAGCATGCACACAGAACATGTTACATTTAAGCTAACTTTAAAATAGGACTCCTCAAGTTGAGCTGGGCCTTGTGAATGAGGATTCCCCAAAACCACATTGTGTTGTGAGACCCAAGCCCTCTCTCTCTTTTGAAGATCTTAAATATATCTCAGTAGGAGCAGTCTCTATGGCTTTGAGCTGTTGTTTCAAAGGCGTCTTACTGATCTCAGAAATCCTAGAAGTCACAGTGACCCCAACCAAGGGAAAAGGTGGTCTGAGTCAGACCTTTAGAGCTCTCTCTCTCTCTCTCTGAAAGTCTCCGTGTAATTAGTTGGTCCTGTGGGATGGAGCTTTCAGTGTGTTCCATTAAAAAATAAAGCAAGGCATATGTTCTGTCAAAGCTTTGCAGCATCACATCCATTAGCAGAACTAGTGTTAATCTTAACAAGGTCATAAATCTTCCTAGATAACTGAGTACCTCAATCTCCTCCTATAAATGCACTTCTGGAGTGGGGATTTGGAGTATGTAGGCTAAGGTAACCTTTATAGAGCACGCCTAGCAAATTTCTATGGTGGCGATGAAGGGACCACGTGGCTGTGTGTTGGGATATTGCAATGGGACCCATGCTCAGTGGAAGCAGTGATGAGGCTTAGTTTACCTAAGACCACACCCCAAGCCAGCCCTCCCCTTCTGAATGGCCTCCCTCTATGATCTGTCCAAGAACAGGAGGCTTCCTTTGATTATCCCTCTGCCTCTTCTTCCTGACCTCTAAATATTGGGGAGCCTCAGGGACCCCAGACTTCTTGTCTTCGAGCCACAGTTACTACTATGTGTTCTCATCCAGCCTCGTGGATTTAACTACCATCTACACTCCGGGAGTTGGTGATGGACAGGGAGGCCTGGCGTGCTGCGATTCATGTGGTCGCAAAGAGTCGGACACGACTGAGCAACTGAACTGAACTGATACTTGGATGATTCTCATCTGGTGTGTTTCCAGTCTTCACCTCTCCTTCAGACTCCGGGCATACATACTCAACTACTCATCAGGTGCCTTAAATGCAATATGGCCACATCATCAAAACTGAAAATATTTGTGCTTCAAAGGACATCATGGGAAGTGAAAAGATAGCCTGCAGAACGGGGAACAAATCTGCACGTCCTATATCTTATTTGGGCTTCCCAGGTGGCACAGCGGTAAAGAACCCACCAGGCAATGCAGGAGATACAGGAGACAGGGGTTCAATCCCTGGGTCAGGAAGATCCCCTGGAGTAGGAAATGGCAACCCACTCCAGTATTCTTGCCTGGGAAATCCTATGGACAGGGGAGCCTGGCAGGTTACAGTCCATGGAGTGGCAAACAGTTGGACGTGACTGAGCACATTTGCACAAGATACCTGATTTAAACTACTCGCAGTTACTAAAAATTATTATACTCAATAGTAAAGACAAATGACCCAATTTTATCATGTGCAAAAGATCTGAATAGACATTTCTCCAAAGAAGAAAAACAAGCAGCCAGTAAACACATGAAAGATGCTCAGCATCATTAGCCATCTGGGAAATGCAGATCAAAACCACAATGAGATATCACTTCACACCCACAAGGATGGCTAAAACCAAAAAGCCAGATAGTAAATGTTGACAAGGAAGCGGAGAAATTAGAACCTTCATATACTGGTTGGTGAGAATGTGAAATGGTGCTTCAAATAGTTAAACATAAAGTTACCATATGATTCAACAATTCTACCCCTGGGTACAGACACAAGAACTGCAAACATATGGCCACACACTAAGCTGTACACAAATGTTAGCAGCATCACTCATAATAGCCAAAAAGTAGAAACAGCCCAAATGCCCATCAGCTGATGAATGGACAAGTAAAAGGCAGTACATCTATATAATGGAATATTATTCAGCAATAAAGAGAAATGAAGCACTAATACACACTGCAACAGGGGTGAATCTTGAAAATACTATGCTAAGTGAAAAGAGTCAGTCCCAAAGAACCACATGTCATATTATTTCTTTTATGTAAAATGTCCAAATCTATAGAGACAGAAAGTAGATTAGCAGTTGCTTAAGGCAGGGGGAGGGGAAGGAAAGATTAGCAGGTGCCAGCTAAGGAATGCAAGACTTATTTGGGGGGTAATGAAAATGCCCTAAAATTGATTGTGATGATGCTGAAAAACTCTCACAAATATTCACAATATATTAAAAGCCATTGACTTGTACACTTTGGGTGAAGTGTACAGTATGTGAATTGTATCTCAATAAAGCTGCTTTTAAGGACTTCCCTAGTGGTTCAGTGATTGAGAATCTGCCTTCCAATGCATGGGACACAGGTTCCATCCCTGGTCGGGGAACGAAGAGCCCACATGCTGCAGGGCGGCTAAACCCGAGCACCACAACTAAGACCCAACAAAGCCAAATAAATATTTTTTTAAAGTTATTTTTAAAAACTTCTTTAATGATCATTAAAAAATTGCAATGTGTTCCAAGTGAGGACTTTTAATTCCCCCTCACTCCCCAACTGTGTGCCCTGGTGGCTCAGATGGTAAAGAATCCCCCTGCAATGCAGGAGACTGGGGTTCGATCCCTGAGTTGGGAAGATCCCCTGGAGAAGGCGATGGCAACCCACTCCAGTATTCTCGCCTGGAGAATTTCATGGATGGAGGAGCCTGGTAGGCTACAGTCCATGGGGTCACAAAGAATCAGACATGACTGAGCAACTAACACACACACACACACACACACACACACTTCTCAAACTCCCTGCCTGCTGCCTTCTAAGAAGATGGCACCAACCTTCATCAGGCATTCCAACCAAATAGGGTCATCCTTGACTTCACTTCTCTTGCATTCATGCTAAGTCGCTTCATTTGTGTCTCTTTGCAACCCCATGGACTGTAGCCTGCCAGGCTCCTCTGTCCATGAGATTCGCCAGGCAACAATACTGGAGTGGGTTGTCATGCTTTCCTCCAGGGGATCTTCCCGATCCAGAGATTTAACCCTCTTCTCTTACACCTCCTGCATTTGCAGGCGGGTTCTTTACCTCTAGGGCCACCTGGGAAACCCCTGCTTTCCCTTAGACATAAAGAAAAATCCCCAATTAACCGCATCTCACCACCCCTCACTCCTCCTGCCTCCATCCAATCCATGACTTCCCCTTTCCTTGGCTATTGCCCTCGACTTCCAATCATTCTCTCTGCCTCCACACTTAGCAGGCATGGATATTCCTGCTACGCAAGGATAATTCAGCCATCTCTTAGCAGGCATGGTTGGCTTTTTAAGACATGAATCAGATCACATTCCCTTGCTCAAAAGTTCCCTTGCTCTTTTCTATCATATTTTGAAGAAATCCAAACATCTCACAAGGCCTCTGCCGAGCTTCCCAGCTCTTTCGCCCTCACCTCCTTGCTCACCCCAGAATCTTGCTATTCCTTAAACATTCCAAGTTCACACCCTCCTTCCTCATGGTCTCTGCACTTGCTGCCCCCTCTGCCTGGAACATTCTTTCCATAAATCTTAGTGTGGTTCACTTTTCACATGACTTCAGCCTCTGTTCAAATGTCAACTCCTTGGGGAGACCCTGCCCACAGAAGCTTCTCACGTCATGCCCATGGCTCTCTGTCTCCTAACCCTGCTTAATTTTTTTATAGTGCTTATTACTATCTGAAATATCAATTGATTTGTTGACATTTGTTCTGTCTCCCCCTGCAGAGAATGCCACAAGAGTAGGATTTTTGTCTTTCTTGTTCACCACTGTATCTCTCCAGACTTGGCAGATTTTAGGAGCTCAATAAACGTTTGTTGGGTGAATCAATGGATGTTGTTCCAGGAAGCAGCATGGAGAACTGACACTTCTCATTGGCCATCACCAAGGCAACAGACAGCCTTGTCCCACTGGCCCCCAGAGCTGCTCCACGGCTGACTCTATGCAGGGCAGTGAATTTCACAGAGGAAGAAAGAGCATCCAAGAAAGAGCCTTCTTAGCATCCAAGGCTGAGAAACTCTCCATCTCATTTAGTGCCCTCCAGTCCCTCACCCCAGGGCATTCTCCTGTGTCCAAACAGCCTTCCAACTACCTTCACATTTAGGGATGCATGACACCACTGGACCCCCCCCACCCCCATGAAAAAACTCATGCTAAAGTCCTAACTCCCAGTGCTTATGAATGTGAGCTTTTTTTTGGAAATTGAGTCTTTGGTGATGTCATCAGGTGAAGATGAGGTCATTGGTGGGTACTCATTCATTGTGACTGGTGTCCTTGTAAGAGGAGGAAAATGCCACGTGAAGACAGAGACGCAACAAATGTAAGCATGTGGCAGGCAGACACTGAAGTGCTCCAAGTCAGGGAACGCCTGGGGCCACAGAAGCCAGAAGCAGCAGAGACGGATCCCGCCCTGGAGCTCCAGAGAGAGCCCGGCCCTGCCAACACCTGACTTCAGATTCTAACCTCCAGAACTGTCAGAGACTAAATATCTGCTGTTTTTAAGCCTTCCCGTTTACAGCGCTTTGTTAACAGTCCTAGGAAACTAACCCAAGTGCCAATCATCTGGCAGAGTCCAGAGAAGTACAAAAACTCCCAAGTGTCCTTCAGCAACCCAGCAAGCGCCAGACTCTCTTGAACTAGGCACGCCTGGACCTGGGTGGGTATTTTTATTTCCTGAAACGCACATACAATTGTAAAGAGGGGATGAATGAATGTATCTATGCATGGGCCTCTGTTTCTATATGAATATAAGAATTCTACCCACACACACACACACACAAACTATGCATTCTCTATTCCAGTCACTACAATCAGTTGCAATGACATCCAGATAAGAGAGACCCATGTCTTGTGAAGTTAACTATTGTCCTTCTTCTTGGAGCTTCAAACACTTTATAGGACAAAGTGAGGTGTCAATCTGAAGGAAGACAGAAAAATCTATATGTAGACATCATAGAAAAAATTGTTCCATAATTTTTTGGATGAAACCCTCCTAATCCATAACGTCAATGATCTTAGATGAGTTTTGAGTTTCTGATGATAAGAACCAAGATGTTCACATATTCAGGTTAAGTGTTACAGAAGCACATGTTGGCCATTCCTATAGACCAGGGGAAAGCAGAAACCCACTCTCAAGCAGCTGCTAGAAGCAGGCCTCACCTCGGCCCTAACCAGAATGATAATGGCTCGTTTTTCAAGTATAATGAGGTATGGGTTACTGCACTAAGTGCTTTCTATGGATGAATTCCTCGAAGCAACCCAGTGAAGTAAGTGGGATTATTACACTTAGTTTACAGATATGGAAACTGTCAAATGAGTGCCTGAGTCAAGTTTCAAACCCAGGCAGCTGGACTGCAGAATCTGTATATTTAACTGTTAAGCTGGGTTTCCCTGGTGGCTCAGTGGTAAAGACTCTGCCTGCCAAGCAGGAGAAATGGGTTTGATCCCTGGGTTGAGAAGACCCTCTGGAGAAGGAAATGGCAACCCACTTCAGTTCTTACCTGGGAAATCCCAGGGACAAAGAAGCCTAGAGGGCTACAGTCCATGAGGTCACAAAAGAATCAGACACAGCTGAGCAAGTGAACAACAACTGCTAAGCTACACCACTTTTCCTAGGATAAAGTCTATGGATTCAGTCTCCTTGTTGCGGTCTTGTGGGAAACCAGTACATAGCAGCCCTATTTCCTTCATGAGTTCTGACCAACTGAGAAATAAATGAGTTAGCAAGAGGCCGAGCATCATCTTTATCAACATGACAGTGTTGGGAGAGCATAGCCTCCCCTGAAAGCCAAAATGGACTGGCCATCTTCCCTGCCTCCAGCCTGGATCCCGGCACAGCCAACTGCTCCCACCGATCGGGGTGGAGAAAGTGAAAGAGGACTCACTGAGAAATGAGGACCGATGGCTGTCTGCCTCATCTATGAAAAGTAGAGTGAGCAGGGGGTACAGGAAAGGTCCAGGAGTATCAGAGGAAAATCCCTCCCATGGAAACCAAAAGGGTGGGGGGAAAATGACCCCCTTGATATTCTCTCAAACTTCCCTCCATAAAGGCTCCTTCGATGGTCCTGTGGCCCTGGGCTGCCCACAAAGTGCCCACCCAGCATTGTTTGCCAGGCCTGAAAGTGATCCTTTATTCCCGGTATAAGAGCCCTGTGCTCAACCCTGCTACCATCGCTCTGCAGAAAAAGGAGGAGGAAAGCGTCCTTTCGTACTTACGCTGAGTTAGGGAGGATGGCGCATCCTTGAGCAGGCCTGGTGACCCAAAGCCATGACCGTCTCCTGGAGGAAATTCAGGCCATGGGACAGCATAATGGGACAGGTGTTTTTGAACAGGGATAGCCTGCTCTAGATACTTTAGGCAACAACCCTTTCACATGAGTTCTTGAGACTGGGTCTCCTCATCTACACGAAACAAAAATGCTCATTTCCCATGCTTTTAGACTACTTTCCAGAGTCACAGGCCTCGAAAGTTCTCCTCAGCAGCCAAGTACCGTCAAACTCTGCCACATCTCCCAGTGGTTCCCAGGGTCTCCTTCCAGTCTTCCTAGTTCATTTTACTACCTTTATCAGTAAGGATTCTGTCTGCCTTCATGTAACAGGAAAAACTCCCAGATGATAACTTATATAAGTTTTAAGACTCTGTCAGGTTAAAAAATACACATTCTAGAGTTGAGCGAGGTTTAATTTAGTGGCTTTATGAAGTCCACAGGGAGCTGGGCTCTCCTCAGATTTCTGTTTCACCATTCCTAGAACATTGCTTTTGTCCTCATGGTTCAACATGGCTACTGGTACTCCAGCCATTTATTCCACATTCCAGAAAGCAAAAAAGAGAATGAAGAGAAGGAGCCTAGGAGCCCCATGTGTCACCTCCACTTAAACTTGGGTGGAATCTAGTCACGTGGTCACTCCCTGTGTTTCTTCCAGCTACTGTGGTGTAAATAACCACAGAATTTCAGTAGCACCCAACACCAAGCATGGCGTCCCACACACCTGCAGGCTGGTGAGGATTCGGCTCATCCAGCCTCACTCAGGCACATCTGCTTCAAGCTACAGGGGCTGGGTTCATCCCCCTCCTCACAGCAGGTCTGTGTGTCAGCTGAACGACTCTGTCCCACATGCCTTTCATCTTCCTTGAACCACTGAGCTAGCAGGACCTGTTCTTCTCATGGCAGGAAGAGGTTCAAATGAAGACATGGAAATAGGTCAGGTCTTCTAAAGTCTGGATTCAAAACGGACACACTATCACTTCTGCTTACATGCTAATAAAGTCAAGGATGAGTACGGTCTGCTCGCGATGAAGACATAGCCCGGGTGTGATGTGGGACAAGGTAAAAATGTGAAACCGATAGGCAGTCTATCTTATCTACCATTCCTGAAAACTAGGGAATGTCCTGTTTCGGTCAACATGACAACAAACCTAGCTAAAGTCAGAAACGTTCTTCTTTAAGAACAGGAAATCAGAGAAGCTCAGTCTCCACACTCCCTTACACTGTACCAACTTTGCAAAATATCAATACTGGTCTAGTACAAGATCCTCATATTTTTACCCTCACCCCAAAACACAAGGTGTGTAGAAGCACTCATAGGAATGCAGGAAAGAGCCAGCACATTGAGACTGCCATGAGCCCACACTTGGCAGGGCTCTCCACTTTGGAGCAGAGATTTTTTTCGGTATGGCTTATCTCAAAACCCACAGTCAAGAAGGGTCAAATTCATACAACCTTGGAAGGTCGTGTCCAGGGTTCTCTTGTGCACCTCTCCCCAACACCGCATGGAATGGACATGGCAAACAGTCCGGAGGCAAGTGGTGTAAATGAGCTTCTCTCATATATAGCCACAGAGTCCCTTAGCCTCCCCTTCTGAAAGGAGACAGCAGAGGAACCAAGCAATGGAAGAATATCCAGGCTGCCCCGAGAAACCCAAGTCCCAACTCAAGGCCCCACCTGTCCCAGCACCTCCTCTGGACTCAGACTTTGCCACGATCCAGAAACTAACATGGCAGTATCTGGCAGGGCAAGAGTCTCCAGGACCATGCTCCAGCCTCCATCCCTATTGACTGGTATCATTGCCATGCTGATTGCTCAGATTTTTAAATATAAACCCTGATGGCCCCAGTCACATGGGTCAGAAAGGAGAGTACCTGCTACTGTTAGGTATAGCCCTAACTATAGCCCTAACTATAGCCCTACCTACTGTTAGGTATAGCCCTAACTATAGCCCTAGTGTTTCGCTGTTCCTTCCAACATTTTGAAAAGTCTGGTTTCTTGCACAATCAAACCAGTGTTCTTGCCCCACCTCTCTCCCCACTTCCATCCATCCTTGACACGGCGACCAGGCCAATATTCCAAATGCACAGCTCTAACAGCCAATATCCAACAGCTATGTTAGGTGTTAAATTCTCACATACAAATTTCAGCTGAATATGCATTGTAATTATGTGACATGGTTACACCAGAAATTGAGAAAACCGAGGCTGTGGTAATAAGACATAGAGCTGGAGCACGAACCCAGGACAGTGCTTGATCTCTGGCCTCATAGCTGCCTTTGCCAGGAAATCTCTCTCCATGATCAATAACCTTCCTTGGTAGCTTCTGAACTCTTCATGTTGCCATTGAAAGCACCTGACTGTCAAGTCCTAAACTCCTTTTTCAGCCTTAGTGCTCACTTCCCACAAGCATGTCTGACACTTTCCACCTTCTCCCCCCATTTTTCTTGACATGATCTGTCTTGTCCCATACCATCAATCACTTGGTCTTGTCTACCTCCAAAGCTCATCCTAACAAAACAGAGCAGGATCCTCTGCTTCTTATCCCACCATATCCTCTGCCTGCCTTTTGCCTATGGAGAAACCTTAGCTCAAGAATAAGTTTAATCAGAGAAGTGAGAAGATGCAGAAACAAAGGTAAATAGTCAGAGGAGACCAAATAATGATAGCTTAACCATTAAGCAAAGTCAAGGACCTTTAGTTCCCTCTCAGGGGCTATATGGAGAAGGAAATGGCAGCCCACTCCAGTGTTCTTGCCTGGAGAATCCCAGGGATGGGGGAGCCTTGTGGGCTGCCGTCTATGGGGTTGCACAGAGTTGGACACGACTGAGGCAACTTAGCAGCAGCAGCAAGGGCTATAGATAATATTCTGAACTATCTCCTGTGAGCTGTCTTATAGATACTGAAACCCTTACCAGGTGGAGAAGTTAACTGCATGACAACCAAACTGTAGCCGTGACATAAGCTGCCCAATTCCAAGAATTGGTCTTAAGGATATGGGAACAAATTGACCCTGGAACTGAAGATGAACTATACAATCAAGAGGGTGCTGGTCAGACCTCTAATGACCAATTTCAAGATGACTGTCAAGAGTGACTGTGCTATTTCTGCATGTAGTTCCCTTCCTCAGCCTATAAAAGCTCTAGCCCATGGATTGTCATTAGAGAGAAGTCAGCCTTTGGACAGGTATCCACCCCCCAACAAGTTGCCAGCATCCAGAATAAAGCAAACTTTCCTTTCCATCAACTTGGCCTCTTTATTGGCATCTGAGTGGCAAGCAGCCAGACCCCGCTTTTGGTTACACTGATATTTTTCTCATGGTCAAAACTCTCCACATGTCCCTGTTTCCTGAAATCCTGCCTAATCCGCTCAGACAGAAGGCATTTCTTCCTCCACATCCCCTTGGTGTGTTCCTGTCCTATACCCTGTGGTTCTTCCCACTGTGTATTACAGCAACGAGTATATATCACACTGAGTAACCTGGAGGCACAACCCAATTCTTACATGTTTTTCTTGCATGTAACACTGAGCTCTGTTCCTCATAGAGAATCAACACTCAATATTTGCTCACTTGATTAAAAATGCATTTATTGAGTATCTACTGTGTGTCACAAACTATTATGTACTGGAAAGATATCAATGTCTTAACATTATTAAGACACTGAGCAGAGTGTAAAAATGAATACATGAGTGAATGGATCAATAGATCATCAAAGTGTGATTCTGTTTCAATGCAATCCATATTATATTCCAGATATTATTTTCTCCTCATCCTAAGGCATCTGGAGAAGCTTCCTGGAAAGAGGAACAGGTTCAGGTTAAATCACTTACAATATGAAAATTCTCATAGAATTACAGATTGCACTAAAGGCAAGAAGAGAGTGACCCAAACCACACACAGTCTCAGTTTAATGCAGTAGGTTATGTAAATCCAATTTTTGTCAAGTTGAGCTATTTTAAAGGCCCTGGAGGTGTTTTCTATTGTAAGACTCCTATGGTGAATTTGTTTCAGTCTACCCACCCCACATGTATCACCTTGAAAACCCAGTTCCTACAAAATCAGAGAAGAATCTATAGATCAGAGATGCTGGAATAAATGACCTTGGACCTCCACACAACCGTGAGATTCTGAATCTCTAGTTTCAGGAGACACATCTGGGGAGACGAAGGAAGGAGACAGGAACAAAAGCAGAGAACAATCAAAGCGGCAGGAGTGAGATCCACACGAAAACAGCCACAAAGTCAGGGGGGAATCATTGCCAAACAGATGAAAACAAGGTGAAAGACTGGATGCAGGAAGCAAGGGGAGGCAGGGGAGGTATCAGAGTAAACACCATTAGTTCATTTCGAATAGATCCTTGTACCCTTGTTAACAGCCCAGAGAAGATGAGTCTGCTCCAGATACGTGAGCACTAAGCCTCCCATATTTCATCATCATCCCACTTCAGTTCAGTTCAGTCGCTCAGTCATGTCACTTAGGGAAAGACTATTTAAAGAGTTATATACACACTACCATATATAAAACAGATAACCAACAAGGACCCATTATATAGCACAGGGTACTATGCTCAATTATTTTGTAATAAACTATAATGGAAAATGCTTGTTGAGGCTGTCAAGGTGGCCGGGCTCACCAGGCCTGGACAATAACTTTGAGGAGCCACAGGGCAGGAAAGGCAAGGGCCACAGCTCTGCCAGTGGCAGGCCAGGTGGGCAGGAGATTGACCCCAGGGCAGCCAGCAGCAGCAGTGAAAATTCTTAAAGAGATGGGAATACCAGACCACCTTACCTGTTTCCTGAGAAACCTATATGCAGGATGAGAAGCAACAATTAGAACTGAACATAGAACAATGGACTGGTTCAAAATTGGGAAGTGTACAACAAGGCTGCTTATTATCACTCTGCTTATTTAACTTATAAGTAGAGTATGTCATGTGAAATGCCAGGCAGGATGACTCACAAGCTGGAATCAAGATTGCTGGGAGAAATACCAATAACCTCAGATATGCAGATGATACCACTCTAATGGTAGAAAGCAAAGAGGAATAAAGAGCCTTTTGATGAAGATGAAAGAGGAGAATGAAAAGGCTGGATTAAAACTCAATATTCAAAAACCGAGATCATGGCATCCAGCCCCATCACTTCACGGCAAATAGATATGGGAAAAATGGAAACAGTGACAGATTTTATTTTCTTGGGCTCCAAAATCACTGCAGACAGTGACTGCAGCCATGAAATTAAAGGACACTTGCTCTGTGGAAGAAAAGCTATGACAAACCTAGATGGCACATTAAAAAGTAGAGACATCAAATCACTCTGCCAACAAAGGTCTGTTTAGTCGAGGCTATGCTTTTTCCAGTAGTCATGTACTGATGTGAGAGTTGGACAATCAAGAAGGCTGAGTGCCAAAGAATTGATTGTTTCAAATTGTGATGCTGGATAAGACTCTTGAGAGTCCCTTGCACTGCAAGGAGATCAAACCAGTCAATCCTAAAGGAAACCAACCCTGAATATTCATTGGAAGGACTGATGCTGAAGCTCCAATACTCTGGCCACCTGATGTGTAGTGCCAACTCATTGGAAAAGTCCCGGATGCTGGGAGAAATTGAGGGCAAGAGGAGAAGGGGGTGACAGAGGATGAGATCATTGGATGACATCACTGACTCAGTGGACATGAGCTCGAGCAAACTCAGGGAGATGGTGAAGGACTGGGGAAGCCTGGTGTGCTGCAGTTCATGGGGTTACAAAGAGTCAGACACGATTTAATGACTGAACAACAATAATAAAGGAAAATAATCTGAAAAAGAATATACACACACACACACCCCTGAATCATTTTTCTGTAAACATGAAACTAACGCAGTATTGTAAATCAACTATACTCCAATAAAAATTAGGGGCTTTCCTGGTGGCCCAGTGGTTAAGAATCTGCCTTGCAATGCAGGAGATGCAGGTTTGACCCTTGGTTGGGGAACTAAGATCCCACATACCTCATGCCAACTAAGTCTGCATGCCACAACTAGAGAAACACACACACACTACAACTCGAGGCTGACTGCCACAGCACGCACCCAGCGCAGTCAGGACTTTTTAACAAATAAGTAACACTGGGGCATATAAACACAATGGAGCCTTCCCAAGTGAAAGTTCATGGTGTCTAAGCTCTACTCTGAAACACTCCACAGAAAGTTTCAATTCAGAGTGAGGAGAGGGATACATAAAAAAGAAATGGGACATGAGTCGGTTAATGGTTGAAACTGAGTGATGTGGACATGAGAGACAATATTCTACCCTCACTGCTTTTATAGAGGCTTGAGAATTTCCCCCCCAAAATTAAAACACAGCTGAGCAAAGGGATCTCAGGAAGGAAACCAAGGATGATGAGCCGGAGCCCAATTCTGATGCCATGGAGAGTTCTTTCAAGATGAGGTCTTCATTGAGTTTGCTCTTTGCTGCTTGGTCTGCATGCTGAAGTGCAGGGTTATAGACAAGCCTGAGTGGCTGTGTGGCCGTCTCATTACCACAGGATAGACCCCGATGCTCTTGGCTTGCAGTTTGCAGCATCAGCTTCCGAGAGCATCTCTTTTCCCACTAAGAGTGGTGTGGCTTACCCCCATAGCCAGCCCAAAATGGCAGCTGAAGTTGGAGGTAGAGCGTGTTTGGGTTCATTGAGGAAGACAGGGTCAAGCTTCTGGGTTAACAGGATCCGACAGGAATGCACAGCTGCCAGTCGCTACACACGACCCCAAAGCTCAGGGCCCCTCTTTGCCCAGCGGGGAGGGGAACATGGGGGCTCCACACTCTTAAAGGAGAGGAAGACATGTATTGATCTGCTTGTGTGCTGGTTTAATATGTGTAGTCTTTTTACTTAGCTCTGTGTTCCATGAGCTCCGGGACTGTTTCATTTTTTATTCAGTGTAGCCTGGGGTCTAACTCAGTGGAGGAGCGATGTAAATGTTTGTGGAATTGAAATAAAGTTGAATTGAAGACTGACAAAGTGGTCATTAAAATATACCCAAGGATTTAACTTGCCCAGTCCTTCTGTTCAGATTCACTCAGATCCTCTCTCCCTCCCTCTCTCTCCCTTCCCCAGGAGGGGTGATTAATAATTCAGCAAACAATAGTGTATTCTGATGGCTCCAAATATAACAATTTAATTGATATTTGTTTCTACAGCAGTGCAATATCTCATTTTCCCAGGAGGGCAGTTTTCCATTTCTGCTCCAGGTTTCTCCCAACAGAACAGATCAATCCTGGGAATACCTGAAGGCCATTTGTTACGAAAGAAAGAATGTGGGTAGTGGGTTTGAAAAAGATACAATTCTGTAGCAATCAGGTTTTTAAACACTGACATTTATTTAGGAGGTTGTCAACTCATACATTATTAGGATAAATTCTAATTTATATCAGTCTATAATAGGCAAATATATAATACCATAAATTGCATTTGTACACATAAATACAAAATTTGAGGTAGGGCCTCAAGAATAATGATTTCTTAAATGAATAATGCACAGTATATAATATGTACTCTATAAGATATATATATGATGCATCATTTATAATGTAATATATTTTCTTCATGTACAGTTAATGAAAAAATATAAGGACCTGATTAGGGAACACATTTTTATTCATAGGCGACAGGACCACATAAAATGCCTGCATTAAGGACAATAGCCAAGTGCGCAGTTAAAGAATAAACCTATCCCATGATAGGTCCACATAAAGTGCAAAAAAAAGACCCAAAAGATGAGACACAAAACAGTTCCTAGTCAGTTGCTAAGTATCATCCTAACAATAAAATACACCTATAAGGCAAATGGTTACCTGAAGATGTATTTAATCCATGGTAGGCAAATCAAGCCACCGCTCCCTCTTCGGGGGTGATGAATACCCAATCTGAGAACACTTTCTCTTTGGCTGCAGGCTGCTTAGAGGTGACCAAAGCAGAGACCACAATTCAAAATCACTTGACCTTTCTGTACAGTTGAAGCAAAATCCAGGAAAGATAGCTTTACTTTTGCAAATCCTCAGACCACTTTGCAGATATATCAGCATTAAGATTCGATCATCCAAACCTTTGCTCCCAGCCTGGAGGTTTCCTACACAACACCCAGGAGGAAACAGAGGCGATACTCATTTGCTGGCCTTGGCCTGTTTTCTCTGCAAGAGAACCTACCACCCAGCCTGAAGAAATGTGTCCCAGACCCAAATCCAGGTAGCAGCAGCAGGATCTTGCCATCACACTTACATGAAGCAATAGTTATTGGGCAAGTCTCTGGCGGAAAGAATGATGACCAATGTCCAAGGGAACAAAGAGAAAAGAAAAAAATCTTAGTTTTAGGCATGGGAAAACCATGCTGACAGGTCAAGTTTATCAGAAGCACTGAGGCACACAGAGATAACAGAATTAGAACTTAAAGGAAAACTCAACTCCAGTGCAACATTAGCAAAGACAACCCAAGTCTTATCCATTTCCGGGTCATTGTGCTCAATGTCCTTTTAAAGTGCCGCTCACTAAAATACAAGTTGATCCCATTTCTGACCTAATACACATTGGAAATTTCAAAGATGTTGAGGTCATCGAGATTTTGCATTGACCACAGATTCCATGCAATAAATAAATATAAGAGAGAAAGAGGAAAAAGACCAGACTGGACACATTTGTACACGACAAACACACAGCCTTAAAGAGATTAAAAGTTACTAATACAGGAGACAAATAAATGTATAAGAAGCCACAACACCAACTGTGAAGGCATACACATATTTTTCTCCTTTAAGGATATTACAGGGTTACTGTTTTTAACATATGGCTTTTTTTTTCTCAGAATGGGTTTCTGGCATTTGTTGGTATTAGGAAACAATTTCACAAGTAGAAAACACCCCACCATTCTGCACAGTGAGCCAACGCAAGCCTTTCCTCAGCAACTCAGTTTTTGCCTCCATTTGAAGGGGAACTCTCAAGTGGCGCTTTATGACAATGCAGTTCATTTCATTTTTATTCATTTTTTTCCTTCCACTTGACTGTGCATTTCAATAGTATGGAAACATCCATCTGGCCATATGCATCTCAGCGTCCCAGCCAAGTCCAGGGGAGGTACCGCATGAGCAGACTGGCCATGAGTGGAGACAACTCAGATACCGAACACTGCTCTGGCAAGGAAAGCCTCGAAAGTTAAACACGACTGTAGAAAGAGACAAAACTAAACTCACAAGGTAACCATTCCCAGATAAGCTTGAACCTTCCACCTTTAAGGACACTGTACTTGAAAGTTGGATGCTGTAGGAAAAAAGTTTTAAAAACACAGACAGACACATACACACAAACCCAGTTGCTCAGGGAACAGCCCCTGGGTCTTAACTGGACAAATTGTAATGAACACAAATGTCCTGCTCCCAAGTGCAAAATGCACTAGTTAATGAGGCTGTCCCCATTCTCGCAATGAATCGGACTTGCAGTGTGTACAAAACAAATCTGGCAGCATCCGTGAGTTTACCTCACCCCCTTCTTAATCACAACAGCAATAATTAACAGAAACTGGGTTGGCATCCAGCATCCGACTCAAACTTTAGCCAAGAGGCAAGAGAGGAAAGCCAGAAACCACACATCCTGACGCAAACCCATTGTTCCCACAGGAGGATGCTAATTGATTTCGGTGATTTTCTTCAATGTTCAAACTGGAAAGGCTGCGGATCCTTTCCAAACCAAAGCTAGTCCTCCCTTCCTCTCCCACCCCGTCGGATACCAAGGGGAGAGGCTAATTTTTGGTACCACCGCGCAGGATCTGCTAGAGCCCTCGGGACTTCCTTTCAATATGGCTTTCTCAGGGAAACCAATGTTAACGCTGGACAGGTCACTATGGGAAACACTGGGACGGGAAGGTCATGGCTCAGCTTCCTAAAGCTAAGTCTCAGGGAAGCTTAGGGTTAGTCTCTGTGAAGGATTCCAGTAAGTTCTAGCTTTGGGAGGTAAGTAAGCAGAAAAAGGGAACAGGAGGAGGAAGAACAAACATGCCTTGAAAACAAAAGAGATGAAAAACCTAGAGTTTGAAACCATCTGCATTTCCTTTTTTGAAAGTTTCCACAGACTACTCTCCAAAACCTGAAGTTCACATGGCAAATGACAGTGATATCTGCCCCAGAAAAGAAAGAGTTCAGTAAGATGAGCTGAGTTTTTTTTCTTTAACAAATGAAGTTTTTTTTTTTAAGTATTACTTTAAGGTCTGTTGTTGGGTTTCATTACTGTTGAAAAGGATGAAAATGTCACATCAATATACAAGATTTGAACTGAAGACTTTGCCTGAGACCCTGTAATATGAAGACAAACAAATAAGAAAATGAGTGCAATGGTCTCCCCTAAGGAAACAATTTTAAGTTTAGATATTATTACTAGAAGGGGGAAAAAAAAGACTATACTACACTATACTCACCATCTCTACAGTGATTCATAAGATATTTATAAGGACAGAAAACACCATTACAAGTACACACTACGTGAACACTTATCACATTTTTAAAATTTCATATATGCATGTTCAGGATACAAGAAGATAATAGAGGTTACAGCTTCACCAATCTCTGTAGACATATGATCCACTCTCATTAGAGTGTGATTATGAGTATTGCGAACTGGGAACTCTTCAAATGGTATCAGCTAAGTGTAGTCTTAAAAGCAATAGCTCTAATTGGCTCACTTGCTACTTACCTAACCTGCATGTATCAGAAACTTCTGTACCTACAGTGACCTAAAAAGTACAGTCAGTATTATGGTTGCTTTCTCTTCAACTCTCTACTTCTTTGATTCAATGGCTACAATTGGCATTGACTGTAAGTGAAAAAGTGAAGAGTAAAAACTGAGACATTATCTGTTTTTCGAGAGTTTGTGTCTGATATATATATATATATATTTGTGTCTGATATATATATGTGTGTATATATATATATAGACAGAACCAGGATAAGTCTCAGTTTCCCAGAGGTTGAGAGACAAGGTAACTACAGCTCATAGAAAGACATTGGGAAGAGACAACATATGGGATGGTAACGTTGGACCACGGTGCTCGACGCATGGAGAAACCAGAAGGGCACTCTGGTATGAAGGTATGATATTGGGCACAAATAACATGAAGCAGAGGCAGAGGAAAGGACCCAAAGAATTCACAACTATGGTCATTAAAAGAAACCAACTGAGGAAAAAGAGCCGACTCTTCACTGAGGTTCTCAGCTTGCGGAGAGAAAGCATGCGAGTCCTTGGCATATTTGAGATAGTTGGTCCAAATGATGGAAACAGAGCCCCAGTCATGAATGGAAATGGGCACTTCATCACCTTGGGGGTGTCTGAATCCACCAGCCTCATCTTACTTGAAAACATTTTCTGACCACTGCCAACCCTCCAAAGATACCCTGCCCTGAACTTTGTGTGCCTGAACGAAACCACGACATGGCTCAGATGAGTCCAAACCAACCATCTGGTTATCCTGCATCAGCCTGACTTGCCCCACCGGTGACAATCACAGAGGATGCTTCTCTACTGACCAACTCATGAACATCTACGTGGGACTTCACTGGAAGGCACTCCCCTCGTTGACTCGAGCCTGTGAGGTAAACCCCCTGGAAACTGACGGCGTGGATGTGGGCAAACCAAGCTCTGTCCAGCTCTTGGCTGCAGCATGCAACAATATGTCCTACTTTTCTAGGTCATCACTCTCATGCACAGGTATGAACCGAGATGTAGGGAGAAGGAAGACGAAAAATGGGAAAACAGCTATCAGGGAAAGGCAGAGAGGAGAAAGAGAATCAAGTCTGGGCCATCCCATGCCATCAGACTAGCACTGGGTGCCTAGTTCCAAATCCTTCACTGGCAGTTTGAGTCCCAGCGAAGAGGTCCCCAAGGGGTCGATCATGTTCTTGTAACGCTCCCCACGGTGCTGAGCTAAGAAGGGACCCCAGTCCGGCTGCGGCGAGCACACCAACTTCAGCCTCTGCAAAGAAGCCAAAGACACACAGGGTCACAGAAGCAAAGCACCCTTTTCCCCCAGACACCATTCACCCATCTGCAAACTGCATGCAACCACATTTGCCAGAACACCTCTTGGAACCAAGAGGTCCTCAACCGGGAGAAGCAGTTAGGAAGACCAGCCCCATTAATTAACGAGGCCAAGAATGTGTTACAGAGGAAACTTAGTTTAGTTCACCTGAAATTATTTACATCACCCTGCAAGCAATATTACAGTTGCTCAGAGTTTGCTGTGCACAAGATTAATAGAAGATAAAGGGCCCAGATTCTAATTATACTTTTTTTTCCCCTCCAAATGGAGAGGAGCCACAAGCTGCTCTCTCTACTGCCAAACACAGTCTGCAAAGGACATGTACTCAATTACTTTGTTCTAGTCTCAACAGTGAGTTGTTACATCAAAATAATTGGATTTTGTTTAGCATATTTCCCAAAAGTATATAAATGGCCAGGAAAAAAAAAAACCCCTCAACCCCAAAGCTACAATGCCAAGAGTGAGCAAAGATTTTAATTATCTGTTGACAAAAGTATACGCTTCTGACTTGGTTCAAAAGTGTGGGTTCTTGCAAGAGAGCTAAAAACAATGGGAATGTCTCTAATCCTTCACGTGAACGTTTCAGGGAAAACATAATTTGACTGGAGCATTTTCTAAAATAAGGAAAAAGAAGGCAGATTTCTGACTACATCAGAGGGAACAATGATGTGTTTATTACCTATTAAAAAGAAGCTGCTTCTTATAGCTGTTAGTTTAATTTCCCCCTTAATCATCAGTTTGCAACCTTTGTGTCCCAAATTAACCATAATAAATTTATATTGCCGACTCATCAGTTTAGAGGATTTCAGCCCAAGACAAAAGTAGCAGAGGCTAACACAGCTTCTGTTCAGAAGGAAAGAGGTTACTGGGTCAGGGAGTGGGCATCCACCTGAGGCTAGAGCAAGCCATCCTTGGCGGGGAGGGGACCATGTCAATGCACCTTAAGGAGACAACAGGCAGAATTTCCTGAGGATGGAACCTGGACCACTGCTTCAATAAGAAGACTCCTGCATCTCCTTCTGCCAACTCTGAGTCCATCTTTAGTCCAAGAAAAACAAAGGCTACCTCCTCATTGCGTGCACATTCATGTAGCCCATTCACTCACGTGCTGTCTTCCCATCTGCTGTTCCCCTCCCGAGCCTGCGTGAGACGCTCCAGGGCACTCTCTTCCTCAATCTGGCTGATGGAGAGCAAACCCCAGGCAGCTGTTCCTCACTACCCGCATCTACACATGTGTTTCTTCACCTCGTTCTCATCCAGTGCCTCTCAGGCTTGAATTCGCATCAGAATCACCTGGGGGCTTGTTAAACTATGGCCACCAGAGACCCACATCCCCAAGATTCTGGTTCAGCGGAGCAGAGTTGGAGCCTGATTATTTACCTTTCCAGGAAGCTCCCAGGCTTCCCTGGTAGCTCAGAATCTGCCTGCAACATAGGAGACCTGAGTTCAATCCCTGGGACGGGAAGATCCGCTGAAGAAGGGAATGGCAACCCACTCCAGTAATCCTGCATGGAGAATTCCACGGACAGAGAAGCCTACACACAGTCCATGGGGTCGCAAAGAGTCAGATGTGACCGAGGGACTAACGCTTGCACTCTTACTTTCAAGCTCCCAGGTGGTGCTGGTCCCTGGGCCAGGCCCTGAGTAGCACTGATCTGGTCCGAAACAGCAGCCCGCTGGACCTCCAAGACCAGGCAGCACTGATCACTTCCTAGCACGTCTGAGCACTTGATTTCTCAGGAATAACAAAAGCCTGACCACACTTCACCAGTGGCTCAGCAAGTGGCTGTCCCTCACCATCCTCTCTGGAGTGAGGCAGGGAGTTTTTGCATGAGGAATGGGAAATGGGTTCAGCAAGGGACTAACTAAGATAGGCATCACCTCATACCAGCCATGCCCTGGACCTTTCATTACATTCTAAGGGGATGTTACATTCTACTCGACACATTAACCCTCAGCTATGCCTAGTGATTTTAAATGTAACTGGTAATAGGTGTTTGGAGGGGGAGGTGCCTCCAACAGAGAGAAACATCAGAAAAGGGGCGATCTGCTGTGTGGTTAACAACCAAAAGCTGGGATTTAAACTCTGGGTGAAGGGAGAGGAGGAGGGAGCTCGTGGAGAGAGGAGACACCCTGATCACTTATTTTTCAGAGCCGTCACTGCTCTGAAGAAGAACACAATAACAGCTTGGCCTGCTGATAGGCGGAGCCCCTTCATTCGAGGAACAACACATAATAAAAACAGGTTTAATAGAAATGCTAGCAACTGTAACCACTTAATCACCCAGTCTCCTGCTAGAATATGTTTACCAAATCTTTTGTTTCGTTTTGTTTTTTTTTTTAAGGCACAGAGCTCTCAGAGTTTCTCCCCTGGGAGGGAACAGCAGGCATAGGAGCTGATACAATTACCTCAATAAATCTGCCAGGAGCCAGGTGCATTTTTATGACAAACATAATCGGGATCCAGATAACGGAGCAGGCAAGCATGAGCCATCCGAGCACCATGGACCAGTTAGGGTAGCGGTAAGAGCCATAGGTCATGGGCTCCCACTGGTAGAAGCTGAAGCAAAGGATAAACTGGGAAGAAAAAAGAAGCACACGTTAGGTGGGGACGTGAGCATGCCCTCAACAGTCACGTGTCAGGCCCCTGCTGTGAGCTGCCTGGTTTCATACCTATGATCTCATTTCCCCCCCATGATGATCCTGTAAAGGAAGTATTATTACTACATTTTCCAAATGAAAGAACTGGATTTCAGAGATGAACTGATGCACACTGAGGTGCTAAAGCTGTACTTGCCATCACATAAAAATTCAGCGATGCATGTGGGTGTCTATACACTCAGAGGGGCTGCGAGGACGAATTTAAAGGATGTACACCAGGGTGACTGAGGGGTGCAGGTGGGAGAGGGGATGGCGGGTGGTTTTAATGGGCTGTCTCTGCTTTCTATAACTGATAATCAAGCCTGAGTTATAAGGGGAAAATCCACTAAGTTAATGTGAAATCTACTCTGCTTTCACCTTGAATGAGGAAAGGACCATCTCCAAGAGCTGCCTCTGAAGCTGGCCAAGTGGTCCCCGAGCAGTGGCTGAGCAGGAAGTTTGGTTCTATAATCAGCGGTGGGACAAAGAGAGGGGTGGCCCCGCTCCCCTCAAATGACACAAGGTGGATGGGCCTTGCCACCAAATGGCGAGCTGGGGACAGGCTAATCTCAGCTCTACTGCTAACTAGCTGAGGGACCCATAAGTCTCAGACTTCTCTGCTATAAAACAGATCCATTTTACACCGGGTAGACAACCCAGGGCTTTTCTGAAAACAACAGTCTGCTATTTACTCAGGGGTCCCCTCTCCCTTTTTTGTTGTTGGTTTTTTCAAAAAATGTTTACTTGGCTGAGCTGGGTCCTAGCTGTGTCTCGTGAGATCTTTAGTTGCAGCAAGTGAACTCTGAGTTGCAGCATATGGGATCCAGTTCCCAGACCAGGGATCAAACCCCGGCCCCCTTCATCGGGAGCATGGAGTCTTAGCCACTGGACCTCCAGGGAAGCACCGCCCCCCTTCACTTTTAAGAGAGGTCGTGATGCATTTTCAACCCTTGATGCCCCCTCACCACGCACTTTGGCAGACAACAGTGATGAGAAACCTCTGAAAACTTGGTTAGAGCAGCTGCAAAAGAACAAAGGAACAGATACGTTGGGAAAATGAGGCACCAGGAAAGACAGAGGGGTCCTAATGGCTGTGTTGGGGCCGGGAGCACTGCCCTCAGTGAATGGAGTTCTCCTCAGTTTTCAACCTACCTACGGCAGTCTCCGCCTAGAACAATGCACCCGCCTACTTCCTCCCTCCTCCTCACCTCTCTTGTTCTATCTTAAGCAGTAAAAGAACTGCCTGAAAATGATTGGGGGGAATTATGTCAGGAAAGATAATACATAGAAGTGTTCTGGAAAAGTGGGAAGCATTATACAAACGTAAGGCATCTTTATGATTTCTGCAAAGCCCAGGCTGTCGGGGCAAGTGATTATTCCAACGCAACAGTAATTCAATATATGGATTCAAAGCAGCAAGAGCCTGAAGATAATGGTTGAAAATACTGCTCCTATAAGAGATATATCTACTCTAGGCCCCCTTTAGAACATTTGCCCCCAGAGTTATAAGTTTTATTAACCAGTCTATTGAAAATAGGGCTTAATGTAATTATGGTAAGTTGTTCCATTTCATTTACTATATAAATAGCAATACATCTGCTTATGTGTGCATAAGTCAGTAACATGATCTGCCTATGTATACAATAATTGCATGCAGAATATTTATAGCTCTATAAATTCAGGAAGGCACACATAAAAATGATCAATTTTATTTCAGGGGTTTTGAAGTCATTGAAACCCATAATCTCAGCTCAGGCTAGTCTCCTACAAGATAACCGTGTTACAGAAGGGCAAATGGCCAAAGAGGAAGAGTTAGGCTTGGTCCTCTGATACCATTTCCTGTTACACAGGTATCATATCAAATTTATCTGTGTAAACTTGTTCTTGCCATCAATTTCACCCCGCCAAATCAGCTTTGATAAAACTCTGCTCTCAGATGAACCTGGCCACGAGAAAGGATAATTTAGCCATGGAGCCAGGTCCACCGGACATTCAGCTGATGGCAACAGAAAGTGATGCTGAGGATAGAACTGACCCCTTCGTCTTGTCTCTAGCTCCTAAACACAGAAGGAGGATTTGGCAGAAAATATCTTCTGGGACCTTGCCACAGGTTTCTGTGGAGAGTTTTATAATGGAAATTGAGTAAAGCACAGCACAGTTGAGGCACTTTCTCAAAAAACATAGCCAGTCCCCATTATCCCTTTTCTCTGAAATTCTGCTCCCAAAGAAGATTGGGATGATTGTAATCCAGAACTGGCCAAACTCCACTTGGAGACGAAAGCAACTAGGCTTTCAGAAATACATTAGAAGTGTGTTAGACAGGTATTTTCTTGAAGCCTAGATAGCCTTGGATTGGATTCTTATTCTGCCCCCTGCAACCTCTGTGGCCTCAGGCAAGCTCCTCAGCCTCGCCAAGCCTCAGCACAGGCATCTGTAAAGTAAGGAAAGAATCACCCAGCAAGCAGGGTGGTCGGGAGCCTAAAAGACAACGTTCCGAAAGAGGCTGCCTGACGCTAGAGCCCCACCAGTCGGCGTGTTGATTATCACTATGTGATATGTTTCTGCAGAATAGAGTACGATTCTTTGAAGCTTAATCTGTTCTAAGACAGGAGGCAAAGGTCGAAAGAATCTGGGACAGATTCTAACTTTGATTTCACTCAAGTATAAAACGTGTGTAGTAGTAACAGGAGGATCTGGCAAAGCTCAGCAGAGATAGGGAAAACAGCAGAGGCGGGCGAGGGCAGGGGCGCCTCCTGTTTTCCTCTCGGTAGATGGCTAAACCCATCGGTCCTGAATTCAAGAAACTGAAAAATCTATCTTAATCCTTTTAAACCCTCACGTCCCCGGTCTGGTGGGACTTTTCAGACAAGTTGCAGCCTCTGATAGGTGATATCAGATGCAGATACAGACGTGCACACAGATGTGGCTTCTATATAATGCCTCCTGTCAATGCCGAGGGAGGGAAATACTGAATGTTTTCTCTGTCTAAACTTCTTTTTCTGAAAGAAATTGAGCTGTTTTGATTAAAACGCATTTTGTGACAGTTTGGGGGTTGTTTTTGGAGTTTTGGTTTTGTTTTAAGGAAAATATCTGTTTTCTTGACTATTTTACAGTCATGTTCCTTTAAAGAAGCTGTTACAGTGCAGCGAAACGAGGGTCTTGATCTGGTTTCTAGCGTCACCTGCTGGGCTTAGCAGGAACTACAGCCAGCTTCCTGCAGCCTTGGACCACAAGCCAGGGAGGAAGAAAGACAAGGTCTCTTGACAATTACTGTGCTTAGAGAGTGGATGGAGGCAAAGCCAGAAGCTAAGCTACAAGAAAGGAGCAGGTGAAGGGCGTGCATGTGAGTCCCTATGCAGATTTACTGGTACAGGAAGGGCTCTGATCTTTAAGAAGATGAATGTCAGATGATCTTAAAATGTCATCATCACACTTGAGGACGATAAGATAGTCCTCAAAAGCAATAAAAATGAACAATAGAAGTCTAACTTCTGCTATACATATTAGTTGTATAGTGGCTGTGTTGAGCAGTGTTTAAAAGTTCTAGAAAACAGACTGCCTGGGTTGAAACCCAGGCTGTTGTTACTATTGATAATTCTACAATCCTAGGCAAGTCGCATAAGCTCTGGGTAACAGCTTCCTCCTCTGTAAAATGGAGATAATTATACTACTAACCCCACAGAACTCCTGTAGGAGAAAGATGAGATGGTACATAAAACGCACTGTGCACAAAGGGTGGACCATGGTTAGCATGTGGGAACTGTGATCACACGAGGCAGACTGATAAAATGGGAAATGTTCCCGAGGGATGCTCCAAGCCAAGCATGAGTCCTAGCTCTGCCCTCCACCCTTCCATCAGCCTTGCGCTTTTGGGCACGGTGCTTCACCTCTTTGAGTTTCAATTTCCTCAGCTGAAAGACAGGAATAATATCCATCCTGCCAGCTCCCCAGGCTCATCTGTATGTAGGCAAACGTATTGTCCAACATAAAGCATCGCATATGCATGCAAGGTGCTGCAGGCATGATAAAGCATGCAGTCCTTACAGTTAAGATGGTCGGAGTCACAAAGGCCCAGCAGACTTTCCAGAAAACGTTTGGCTGGAATCCAATCATCATC
Source organism: Cephalophus harveyi (assembly GCA_006410635.1). NCBI lineage: Eukaryota > Metazoa > Chordata > Mammalia > Artiodactyla > Bovidae > Cephalophus > Cephalophus harveyi. Next base: position 30,828 of record SJYT01078552.1, read on the forward strand.
TCGATATCTTCACAGAACCTTTGCAAGCCTGCAAAGAGACAAACGGAGATGGAACACGAGGTGTGGTGGCAGGGGGTGAGATGGGGCAGGGGACAGCAGGAGTGCCCCTCACTCGCGTGCCATTGGCTGGGGTGGCCCCCTCTTGCTGTCTACATGACCCCTATTATGTAGGAAACCATCAGACAGGTGATTCACTGCTGGGAAGATGAAGGCAAATGGAATGTTTAAATAGATAGCAAACACTCTCTGCAGTGAAGTTCAACTTGAGAGGTCATCCCACAGTGCCAGCTAGAAAGCTCCATCCCAGCCTAACCCAGGCATCTCCACGCTGCCACAGTCTGACATAGTCACCTGTGTGGCTATTTTCACGGGTGGGTTCATGGGTTCAGCGACCAACCCTGGCAAACCCAATTACAATCATGATCAATAAGCACAGTGTATGATGAAAGCCTTGGGATTTCAAGGGAGACTCACTGTATGTTGCTTTTTATCCCCCACCCTCCCAAGGATGGGCTTCCCTGGTGGCTCAGCTGGTAAAGAATCCGCCTACAATGCGGGAGACCTGGGTTCGATTCCTGGGTTAGGAAGATCCCCTGTAGAACAGAATGGCTACCCACTCCAGTATTCTGGCCTGGAAAACTCCACGGACTGTATAGTCCATGGGGGTCACAAAGAGTCAGACACAACTGAGGGACTTCCAGTCACTCCCAAGGATACCCTCCCACGAGTCAATTTATCTCTGCTCCATGGAAGATGATAAGGGCAGGCAAGAACCAGTGTGACTTCCACGTGGCTATCACCCGCTTTGTTGAAACTCAAAGGACTGTGGTCTTCTTGGTCGCTGATCAACATAACTACGTAAAACAAAAAGCAGACGAGGGTTTTTCTCAGGCCCAGATAACCAGCATCCACTCTGTGAAAGGAAAAGCCGCAGAGAATTTTTGAGGAGGAAGCAGTTTCTTGTATTGTTTCCTGAGCTCACCAGAAGTGAGGCTGTCTCAGAACTGGGGGGTTGCCATGCTGGAGAGACACGAAAGGGCCCTGAGTTTGAGCCCCTTCCTAGTCGGCAGTTCCAACTGGTAGCCCCAAACAATGGGCCACCGCAGGCAAGAACTGCACACTCGGAGCAGCTCTCTGACCATCTTTGGGTTTGCCTGTGTCTCGTTTCCCGTCATCAAACTCCTTCAATGACTGGTCTCTGGACACTAGCCCCTCTGGACAAAAGGGAGGGTTAGAACCAAAAAAGAGATGAAAGTTAAAGATGAGGACCTCAGATGACCTTATCTGCAGGGTAGCAATAGAGACACAGACACAGAGAACAGACTTGTGGGAAGAAGGGGTGGGACGAATGGCCAGCGTAGCAGTGAAGCGCGGGCATCACCACGTGGGAAACAGTGGGGATTCACTGTGTGGCCAGCGAGCTCAGCCTGGTGCCCTGTGACAGCCTGGAGGGGTATATGGCAGAAACCAACACAACATTGTACAGCAATTATCCTCCAATTAAAAATAATTAAAAAAAAAAAACGATGAGGACCTCAGAAACCCACATGAAATCCTGAAAGTAGGACTCAGTTCTTCAAAACAGAAAAGACTCTAAAATCTTCTGTTTTCAGTATCAATCCTGTTACCAGACCCTTCCTCTCCATTAAACCATTCTCCAAGGAGATGGTGGTGTGCAGCTTGCCTAGGGAAACTGATGTGCCAGGGTTCAAGGTTAGACTGAGGAAGACGCACAGAGCCAGCCTCCTACGGGAGGCAGGGGTGGGAGGAGATGTGCCCAGGTTCGCCCAGAGGGGATGGAGAGCTGGGTCCAGACTGCGGGAGGGGCTGGATGGTGGGTGCCCAGTTTCAGCAGGAGGCTGCCCGGGAGCAGCCCTGGAACTGAGCAAGATGACTTGGGTTTCAGCGTTAGCACAAGCCCTGGAAAGTCAGCTTCCTCCCTTCCCGTGAGGGCTTTGGACGCCTGCTCCAACAGGCTCCACTGCAGGTCCCGTGATGGATCGGCCTGATCTGCCAGTGTGGCCTGGCAGATGCGGCCCAAGGGCACCAGTGGGAGCCGCCAGGCAAGCCTCCCACTTCTTGCTCATCCTGAGTCAGGCTCTCCAATCCCTCCATCCCCTATCCGCTCTGGCCCCCACCCAGCACAGCCCACCCCCTGACTCACGCCCAAGCCCCCACCAGAGTCCCTTACTGAGTCGGTGGCTAGACCTTTGTTCTTATGGTTTCCTCTGCCTGCTCTATCCGTCCCACTTGTCCAAGTCCCTCATCAAGGCTAACGCTAGATAGAGGAATTGATCTTGGAGCCAGGAGCTTGTGCATAGAGATCTGCCTGCTGCATGACCTTGAACCTGGAGGAGTAAGAGAGCTGCAAAGGGATCAGAGCAACAGCTTCTCCCTGAGCTAGCAGAAAAACAAAACAGGGGTGAACTCATAGGTTACTGTTTTAGACTCAGACACGCAGACCTGGTACCCAGAAAGGGGCTACCACACGCTCCATATAACCAGCGAATCCTGAACTGTTAGTCAAGGACCTGCCTCACCAACCAATCACTTTAGCCCGTGCAACTTTGTGGCCTTTGTCTTCACGAACCACACCCTTGCCTTTGGTCTGAGTATGGTCTTCCAGGGACTGCTCTCCCCGCTGTGTGGCCTGGTGCTGAGAAGGGTGACACCCCTGGATTAACGATCTCCTGTTGCCATTTTGAACAACTTTTAACATGGGGTTCCAGATTTTCATTCTGCCCTCGGTCTCACAAATTAGGTCTCCAGCCCCGTGTGTACCTCCAATTATTCTCTTACAGTTAATGTGATGTTTTGGCTGCATCCCTTGGAGCCAAAATGCTATGTGTGGGCTTAGATTTTCCCTGCCTTGGTTAGCAATAAGCTCAATACTAAGCCTCAGGCCTTGCTTTCGTTTATGTTCTTTTACTTCTGAAATGCCATCTTCTCGAGCTCTTTTCTGGTTAGTGTGGCCCTCCTTTATCTCTGGGCAGCCTTAGGGCTCCCAGCCAGGTAAGAGTCATTGCCTGCTGGAACTAACATCCCTCACAAGGACGGAGAGAAAGACAGAGTGCACGTGGGATATAAAACAAGTCACCGACCAACGTGGAAGAAAACACATCAAGACCACTGAGCACATTGTGATCTGCGGGAAACGCACAGTGTAGAACCAGGCAGATTACCAGGCACGAGGGCCCTGTGGCAGCAGGTTAATGCCATGGTTTCCCCATCAGGGAAGCCCCTGAATTGGCTCTCAGCAAAGTACAAATCACTTTTACAAAGCAACTCTATTAGGTAAAAGTCTGTTAAAGAGATTGTTCCTATACCTAACTTGGGGAGTTCCACTCTTCTAGCTACCACAAATCCAGATATTGGCCTTTGAAGAGCATTGTCTTGAGAGCCTGAATCAGCTCTTTTGATCTAAAGATAAAACTTGAAAGTTGTACCCAATGTATTTTAAATGTTTGAATGGCAACCTCTACAATCTAGACTCTAGAGATCATCAGAACCGAGAAGAAAACACAAATCTCTGCAATTTGTCTGCCTCTTTCTCAGATTCAGCAGCCAGGATGATCAAATCAGTCAAGTTCATTTCCTTTCTTCATGGGTTCATGTTGAACTTCCTTACACTAACCTGCATTTGTTTGGGGGGCTCATCATCTCAATAAAGAATCCACTGTCATCTGGAGCATACATTATCTATTTGTGTAAGCTTTTCCTTTCACCTCTAATACTGATGTTAGCTTCAAATATTTCTTCTAAGATTCCCTTCTTAGAATTCCCTCCAGGTCCAAATCAGAGGGTCACACCCACATGTGACAATACAGGAGTCAAGTTCAACCTGAGCTTAGCACAGAGTCCACCTAGTCCTGGGAGCTGGCCCAGCACCAGCCTTCTAGAGCCCAGGTAATTGCCTGGGTGATCCCCCTAGGAAGGCTAGCAGAGCCCACGGAAAAAAGCACTCAGGATTTACTTTTTCCTTCGGAACCAAAAAATCTACCAGCAAATTTATATGAGGGCTGGGAGAGAGATATCTAAATCCTAAAAACAGAAATGTTCAAAGGTTTCTGTTTTAACGGATGCATGTAAACCACACTGAACGACCCTGTTTTATTGGAAACAGTCATGCAAATGTGCCTTTTGTGGGCAATATCAGGGAGGCTACAGACAGCAGAGGAGGTCAATGAGATGGCTACCTACACTCGGGCCGGTGCCTCAATGAAGTGCCTTCCCGACTTTGCCAACAGACCATCTGGTGACTTCAGCTTTTGTGTGGACCCACAAGGGCTCGAGTTTCCAAAAGAGAGCCCCAGAGGCCTCTCCACAGTAATGCCTTTGGTATCTGGGCAAAAAGTTAGGATTCACTGTGGCAGCCACTCTCTGCTCAGGTAGGAAGCTCTTTGAAGCCTTAGCCTAAATCCGAGTCTTCAATCACAGCAACACTGCAGGCTTGAGGCTGTCTCATCAGCCCAAAGTGCTGGCAGTTTGGCCTCTGATGCCATCAGGACAGCTGGCATGCCTGCCCGCTTCTCTGGCCAGAAGCTAAACTCTCTCTGCAGTGGGGATGTACACTCCAGCTGAGATAAATTCTTCTTCTACCAATGCCCAACAATGGCTGCAGTGTTTTCCTGTTTCTGGGGCACCCAGGTTTTACTTGAGAGGTTTCCTTTTTATATCTTGACTGCCCATCACCCTCCATTTTAATGTATTTTTCAGTAAAGCAAGAAGCTGCTGAAGCCCTGATGGGCAAGAGGCTAACCATTAAAGGTTAGCCGACATTAAAGGCAAAAGGCTCTTAAGCACATCCCTGCATCCAGGTGATACCCTGCCTTTCCTTTCACCAGCTCTTTTTGGTTTTGAAATACAGATGGGTCTTCTGACTTGGCATTTTTCCTCTATAGTAAATATCTGGTATTTACTATAGAGGCCTTATCTATATTAGGGATGTCCCTGTGAGGCGCAAGGATGTCAGAACCGCCTTGAACCCCATAGGACTGGCTTGTGCTGACTGGTGGTACACAGGAGGGGCTCAAGAGGTCACCCGGTGAGACTCAACCCCACTCCCTAGCCAAGCACCAACACCTCTCCAGGAAGGGCAAAGATGGCATCTGCTGATTTTTTCTATTCTTCTTGAGAACGGCCCCACTGATTATAGGATGCTCATTGCTATGGTGATGCTGCTGCTGCTGCTGCTAAGCCATTTCAATCATGTCCAACTCTGTGCGACCCCATAGATGGCAGCCCACCAGGCTCCACTGTTCCTGGGATTCTCCAAGCTGGAACACTGGAGTGGGTTACCATTTCCTTTTCCAAGGCATAAAAGTGAAAAGTGAAAGTGAAGTCACAGTCGTGTCCGACTTTTAGCGACCCCATGAACTGCAGCCTACCAGGCTCCTCTGTCCATGGGATTTTCCAGGCAAGAGTACTAGAGTGGGGTGCCATGATAGGAAGGGTTAATTTATAAGGGAATTGGAAGTTTCTTCCTGGGAAAATCTGGGGTTGAGATCTTGCATCACAAGCTCCCACGATGCTAATAAAGTCTCCTAAGAATCTATGATGGGGCTTTCCTGGTGGTTCAGGTGGTAAAGAATCTGCCTGTAACTCAGGAGACCTGGGTTCAGTCCCTGGGTCAGGAAGATCCCCTAGAGAAGGAAATGGCAATCCACTCCAGTATTCTTACCAGGAAAATTCCATGGAGAGAGGAGCCTGGCGGGCTACAGTCCACGGAATTGCAAAGTGTCAGACACAACTGAGCAACTAACACACACACACATACACACACACACACAAGGATCTGTGAGGTTCTCTTTTCTCACTATAGTATCAGGAGACCACCAATGAAGCTACTCCTCACCTCAAGCTACATGAAGACTACAGCCACCATGATCCTGAAATACTTTCACAGGAGCAGAGCGGTCTCCCTCTTCCCCCCAAGTCTGGCCACCATCCACAGGCATTAAACGTTCACTTGTCAAGGGCATGCCCCAGTCCTTGCAGTTTCTGATAACAAAGTTTCACCATCGGTCATCTTTTAGATCCAAGTGATTGAGGCAAGTTTGGAAATAAAGGTGCAGCTCTGTTTCCTAAATAGCTGCAACGAAGCCTTTGCCTTGTCTTCTTAAACAGGAGAAACCTGTCAGCCACGGACGCCTCAGTGACACTCAGTGTGGCCTCAGCATCCATCTCAGTGGTTCCCTTACCGTACACATAGGAGATCCCCACGAGCTCAAAGATGGCAATGATGACGAGGGCATAGGAGGCAGCATACGTGTCCACAAGCTGAAACATGTAAATTCCACCCTGGCAGGGAAGAGAGACAAGCAACGTCAGTGGGCCTGGATCCAGGCTGTGTCCCACTTCCAGCAGCCAGTCCTTCCAGCCTGAGCAGGGTCATGTGCCAACAGAAGTTGAAGGATCCCCCCTCCCCTGGAGAGGAGCCACTTAACTCTGCTCAAGTAAGCCAGAGACCTTGCTGTGTTAGCAAAGCAGTCCCTTGACAGACTCACAAGCTCATCAACAGCACAAGCCCAGAAAAGTGATTTAACATCTGACTCTTAAAAGGCAGAGGTCAAACATTCGAAGATGTAAATGTGAAAGTACCCAGACTGCATCATTTTTGCTTGAAGCAACAGATGGCCATTTCTACCCATACACCTGCATGTGACTGATCTCCATAAGACCTTCAGGTGTCAATGGGTAGTCCTCACACATCTGTCAATGGGCAGTCTTCATACATCCCCCTGCATCTTTTCCTCACTCTTACATGAGGTTTAGAGACCATCTCCTTTCAATCCATCATTTTACAAATGAAGAAACCAAGGCCCAAAGTGGTGACTTGCTCAAGGTCAGAGAGATGGCAAAAGCAATATACATATACATCAGGTGAGCAAATATTCATCTTAGCAGACACTCAGGACCAGACAAAACTCCAGTGACTATAGATATTGTATATTACAAGTAATCAAGTGGAAATGTCTCTTGGTCAGTCAAGTTGACTTTCCATGTATTTCATTTTCTTCAAGTAGGACACACCTGTCTCGTTGGCTCAAGAAGGCTACATCTCAATTATGAAGACGCTAGAAGTCTCATTAGTAGCCAAGGTGACATATTTCCCTCTACAGTCAGAATCTCTAGTGGACTGGTGCCATCTACTTGGACATGGCAATGGTTTGGCTGTTATTCTAAGGTCTGGGAGTTAAGAGTAAAGAAACGGAAAAGCATCAGCCCCACCCGCAACCTGCCCCCATCCTAAGCCTGTGCCCAGCAGGCGTCTTACCTGAGTGATCATTGGGAAGCCCATGATGAAGAAACAAACACAGCAGCCCAGGGTAAAGACCGGCTTGTGAGTGCGCAGGTACTTGGGGAACTCATCCGAGATGGAGGTCACTATGGTCTCGATGGTGGCAAACTGGAATGATGCCAGAGAAGGAACGCCTGAGACACTGCCCAACCCCACAGGCTCCAAAGAGTCCTTTGTGTCTCCCACCAGGCCCAGTGGCATTTGTATGAGGATTGGTCATTGGGGTTGCTTTCCCTTGATGAGTCTAAAGGATCTTGCTGGGGTCCAGCCCACAAGGTCAGCAAGGGGAATCTAAGCAGGATGTGAACCTTAGAGCTATGTCTCCAGCCCTCAGAGACTGCACTCACATCCATCCACTGGGACACTTAGAGCTTCACTTTGTATTCATGAGATGTAAATTCCTCTCCTCCCGTTTACATCGCATTTGATCTTCCACTTGAGGAAAAAAACCCTCCTTGCGCCCAACTACTAAACTCTGAGCACCTGTCAGCATGATTTGTAGTAGTCTCAGCCCCAGAGCAATTTCCCTAAAATTGACTTCACATAATTCTCCCTTATCTGACCCCACAGAACTTGCTTTGGCAAAAGGACACCAAAGCAGGAAGAACATAAATAAAACTCGCATGGAAAAAGGAATGAGGGAGAGAGCACAGCTCCTTTGCATCATCACCTGAGTCACCCACAAATGCAAGGTTATCCTGAGCTTTGGCCAGGTACCTCACCGTCCCTACCCATTGCTTCAGGAAACACTGAGATAATGCTACGCCCAAACCCTGCCACGGGTTGGATTATAGAGCCCCAGGAGAGGGGTCTTCAGAAGGACTGGAGCAGAGGTCAAAACGGGACACTTACCATAGTGTCAAGTCCAAGAGTGAGGAGCATCAGGAAAAAGATGATGGCCCAGAAGGGAGAGAGGGGCAGCCTGGTTAAGGCCTCTGGGTAAACCACAAATGCAATACCTGGCCCTGGAAAGAACAAGACAGATGACTCCAGGCAGGTCCAGCTCCAAGACCCCTCTTCCTGGAAGCCCACAGGGTCCTTTCTCCATGGCAGTCTTGAGTGGTTTACAAGAGAAGCTGCTTCTTCTGTGTCCTATGTTTTTACTCCTCTTCATCCATTTCCCCAATTAGACCTCAAACTAATTGAAGGGAAGGACCGGAGGAATTAGGTCCACATCTCAGGAAACTCATAGGAGAGGTTCAAAAAGAGCGGCAAAGTAGAGACTCAGGGCCCACCCAACACTACGGCCAGGCTGTGTCCCATGCAAATAAACTCAAAAACCTCCATGTCTATATTAATGGGTTGAGGAAGGATGTAATATTACCCTGTAGAACAGTGGAAATTTTGCTCCCCAGAGCATATATGGCAATGTCTAGAAACATTTTTATTCTCATAACCAGGATTTCTGATTCTCATAACCAGGGTGTCTTGGAGGATGATTACTGGGGTCTAATGTGTAGAGGCCAGATGCTGCTAAACATCCTTCAATGCACCGCCCCCACAGCAAAGATTTATCCAAGCGTGCTGAGATTCAGAAACCCTGCTATCAGGGTTAAACATTCTCAGAATGACATCATTTTCCCCTTTTGCTACCCTTCTTCTTAGTCACTCCTCCAGGCGAAGCCATGTATACAAAATGTGAATCAGTCTAATGCTTTCAGGATCTTGCCCTACAAAGGCTTGGTAAACATGGGGCTGTATCAGTCCACAGGTAATTAGGTAGGGATGAGGGAAGCACAAGAGTTAAGAGAGTTTGGGTTCTAATGGCTAGACAGTTTAGGGTCCAAATTCAGACTCCATGACTTGCTAACTGTGCAGCCCTAGAGAAGTTAGTTCATTGCTATCAGCCTCAATCTTGCCTATCTGTAAAATGGGGATAGCAATAGTTCTTCATAATAGGACAGTCATGACGAACAAATGAGGAAGTGCAGGGAAAGCACTGAGACCAGTGCCTCACACATCATCAACACTCTCAGAATATTAGCTCTTCTTAGGAGCAGACAAGGAACTCGGAAATTAGCAGCTCTAATCTGGGTCTTCCCAAGAATATCAAGTGTGGTCTTGATAGAAGATGTCTGAGCTGCGTTTTTCTCTGCTAACATAAAACCCTGCCAGCCGTTCCTACCTGCCTCATGGCCTCACTGGGAAGATGGTTAAAGACGCGACAGTTGTGAATTTCCCTGTAAGTAGAAACCTACATGATAATGGGCAGAGACCAGGGAATGCTGAGGCAATCCACAGCCAGGGCACGTCTGGAAGCCAGAAATCGCAGCACCTGGAGCTTTTATAACTCACTCATAACAGCCCTTTTCTCAAACTGGAATTTATCAGGTTGTTAGCTCCTAATGTTGCCTAGAGCTTTGGGTATTTAAAATATAAAGCCTGGAATGCCTAAGATACCCTCACTTGATGCATTTATTGAACAGACAGTAGAAACAGCCTCTGAAGACTCCCTGAGTGAACCATAAAAGAAAACTCAGTATTAAACTGCAGTTCAAAATTGGTCTCAAATGCAGCACACCGAGGAAGCCAGTTCAATTTAGGCTCCTAAAGTGGACGAGAAGGTCTTAAAATGCCACTGCCGGAGGACCTCAGCTGATTGCTTTAACAGGATTCCGGCCATTTGGACATTACGGCTTTCTCAGGGTGGAGAAGGATTTCCAAATACCTGGCCTGTTTCTATTTCGGTGGCCTCCCTACTGCATAGGGTAAAGGCATCATGTTCAGAAAACTCTGTTTATCCAAGATGGCTAGCGAGTGGATTTTTAAAATATATGTTTATAATATTTCGCAGAGTCCGGGAGGAGGGACTGCCGGAGCCACAGCGGAGTTTTCCCTGGGTGAGGCCAGTGTGTCTGACAGAGGCTGAGTCCTGCCCCTTTCAGCAAAGCCCAGGAGCTGGAGAGCAGGCTCCCCTGCCCCGGGGACCAGGAGACTCACTCTGCCTCTTTCTAGCTGCAGGACTTTAGATAAGACTTGGGTAAGACTCCAGCACACTTCAGTTTCCTTATCCATACAATGGGGATAATAATAGTACCTACCCTTAGGGCTTCCCTTGTAGCTCAGCTGGTAAAGAATCCCCCTGCAAGGCGGGAGACCTGGGTTCGATCCCTGGATTGGGAAGATCCCCTGGAGAAGGGAACAGCTACCCACTCCAGTATTCTGGCCTGGAGAATTCCATGGACTGTATGGTCCATGGGGGTCGCAAAGAGTCGGAGGTGACTGAGCGACTTCCATTTCACTCACCCTCAGGGAATCTCTGTAACGTTAAGTGTACTGATTCTAGTGAAGGGCTCACAATAATGGTCTGTGCTGAGCCCTTCACTCAGGGCTCTTCCCGTGAAAAGGGCCCAAAGGGGCTCGGCAGGCCAGCCACTCGGGCAGGGCCCCAGAGACCTACAGTGACAGCCTCCTTGGTCCTAGAGAGCTGCTGCAGGCAGAACCAGGGGCTCTGGAGCCAGCAGGGCCTGCAGCCCAGGGGGAGCGCTCACTCTGCTGGTTACCTACCACACATGCATGCGTTCTCAGAGGAGGCAGCGCTGAACCCTGCGCCTTTGGAAGCACTGGCTTCCAGGTGACAGACAGATGGTGGGACGGTCCCTTCATCTCGATCAGCAGGGTCTCTGTACTATGAGCGGGCGAGGGAGCCAGGGCGGCACTTCCCAGGGGCCTGGTTACCGGGGCGTTACCACACAGGCCCCAGAAATCTGCATGCACTGTGTTCCCCTGCTGCGTCTAATCCAGTCCTGTTGCAGGTGGGTGAGCATCTTGGCAGGGCTCTGGGCAGGACTCTGACAGTGAGTCAGCACTCCCCAGGTAGCCGTGAAGATGGCTGGAAGATGCCTCTAACAGGCTGACTTCTCAGGAAGCTGCTTTTCTGAAGTCGATGCCTGAGAAGACCATGCCCCCTTCCCTGTGCCCATCGTAAGAGCAGAAGATGGCATGGTCTCATACCAATCCACCCTCAGTCTGATACAGCCAAGATTTGAGGTAGTGACTTTGAGCCTCTCTGAAAAGGGAGCTCTAAATAAAATGCACTACTGTTAGGTCATTAAAGAGAACCAGCTTTGGACTGAATATCAAAGCACAGTTACTAACACCAGATCAGCACAAATGAACTGAACATTCACGTGCCAATGTCACCTAGCAAGGAGGGCATGGGGCTGGCACCTAATGCAGGCCTGACCCCAAACCACTGTCCTGTATTCTGCAGGGCCCCCATTATACCAGAGGAAATCAGACAAGCCTGCAAATCACATACAATAAAGCATGTGAGTTCAAATGAGCTGGGTTAGCTGCCCATGGGTCTGGGAGAAGACTTCAAGGGCCCTTGCCTCTCCCCCGTGGGGGATGAGACCCACTTCTGGTGGGTCTGCTGGTAACAATGAGAAACTGCCAAGTACAGCTGCCCCTTGAGCAACACAGGTTTGAGCTGCGAGGCTCCATTCATGGATTTTTCTCAGTAGTAAATACAAGACAGTCCACAGCTAGGCGAATCCATGGATGCAAAGCAATCTCAGATTCAGAGGAACTGTATCTACAAAGGGCTGACTAATAATTTATAACTTGGATTTTTGACTGCTCGGAGGTTCGGCACACCTAACCCCCCATATCTGAGATCTGCATTGTTCAAGGGTCCACTGTATGAACACAACATGTTAGAATCCACGAGATCTCCTCTCCCTGTTAGAGGAAATGAAAAAAATCTAGAAAGGGCAAATTCTAGAGGGAAACCCGAACCATTTGTTTGATGCTTTGTACGTAAAGGAAAATCAAAATTTGATTTGGGTTTTAGCAATTTGTGCCCCACATCCCTTTCCCGGGGTAGGAAAGCGCTTGGAAGAACAAATTAACACGGCCATGTCTCAGGAATCACTGTCTCTGACCACTCTGCTACTGGTTCAACTGGTTCACCGGTTCACAGTTCAGTAATGTCTCAAGAATAACGAAACACCTCAGACCTGCCAGAAAGTGGGGTAGGACCCAGCTGCTCCAGGTACCCTGCTGGCAGGAAATACGGACAGCTGGGTGTCACAGGCACCCTGAAGACAAAGCCTTCGCTTCTCTCCCCACCCCCGTATCCCCCAACCCTGCCACCTCCCTCCTCCCCAGGAGTTTTAAACTCTTCAACCAGGGAAGGGCACTGGCTCAGCTCTGGGACCTTTAATTTAGTGTACTGCTGCAGGACCAAAATCCCTGGGGGTTCAACACTCTCGCCAGGGAGAGATAACCACCCCCCGTCCCCCAGAAACAAGCTGGTTCTTTAACTCCTGGAGGCCCGCAGCGCGCTACCAGCACCACTGAAGTGGTGACTCCCTATCCGCAGGGAGATGGCAGCCCACCACGGAGGTGAGCTGAGGCTCAGTTCTCTCCCGTGCTGCCGTCTGAGCCATTATCTGAGGTCTGCACTGAGCTCCTTGAAGAAAGACAACCGCACAGAGAGACCACAAGACAGGCCCACAGTCTGGGTGGTCTAGAGCCCACAGACAGTCCCGTCCCCTCCGCCCCGGCCACGGCCCCAGCCACGGTCCCGACCCCGAGGCATCTCCTGAACGCCTGATTAGAGGGTGACCCTAGTGACAGACGATGCCACCATGAAATCCCTTCACCACCGAAACCCGCTCAACACACAAATCCTGCATAGAATGAGGCTGGGTGGAAATAAAAAGCTCAGTAAAAGTATTACATCTCTCTACAAAATGCTGTGCTAGAAATATGGATTAAATGAGATTTAAAAAAATGACAGCCCTCTGTACACTCCAAAGAGACCACACAAGTGTTAGCCATTAACAGATGGATCACCTGGGCAGAGAGTAAACATTTATCCCACATCCCTCCCTCCACCACCGTCCAACCTTTCCACCCGCTGGGGAAAACACTGCAGGTCTGCATTGCTAACGAAGCGGAAGGCCCTGAAAGCATGTCAGACCTTACAACCTGTGCTTCGTCAGCAGAAGGCCGCTCTTATTAATAAGCATTAGCTCAGTGCCTGCAGAGCCCTTGGCAAGGGATGCCACCCTGCGGCAGGCTGAGGCCACACCAGCTGCAGGAGCGCGGGTTGGCTTAGAGAATCCTCTATACATGCCCAACAGGTAGAGACCTTACATAGGTTGGAGCTTAGCTAAAACAGGAGAGGGACTGGGACTTTCCTGGTGGCCTAGAGATTACGAATCAGCCTGGCAATGCAGGGGACGTGGGTTCAATCCCTGGTTGGGGAACTAAGATCCCACATGCCATGGGTCAGCTAAGTCTGCATGGCATAATGAAGACCCTACATACCACAACTGAGACCTGGCACAGACAAATAAATAAATATTTTTTAAAAAAGAGAGAGGAGAGGGAAGCAGGAAAGGGCTTTTATAGCCACCCCTCTAGGTAAGGACCAGCCAGCTCTAACTCTGCAGGAACTTCGGTTGTTCCGGGCCCCTCCACAAAGGGGGACCGAGGCTGCCCCCTCTCCAGCCCGCCCTAGAAGGACAGCTTCCCAGCACAGCAGCAAAGGTGAGAAGCTCAGGATGTGAAGTGGAGCCCGGCCCACAACGGCAGGGCGACGGCCGCACGGTACCTTGGTCGGCCACGTTCTCGATGTTCACCTTGCGCTCGTTGGCCATGAAGCCGATGACTGAGAAGATGACGAAGCCGGCGAAGATGCTCGTGGCACTGTTGGTGCAGGTGACAATTAGCGTGTCCCTGGGGGGAAGGGACAGGCCCGTCACCAGCTGTGCTTTGTACGGAGGAAGGGACAGGGGAGGGACACACGAGTGTGTTGGTGGACACCTGTGCCTACGCCCATTTCTAAACAGCTGCTCGCTGTAGGCTGGTCTTGCTCTCTTATTCACAAGGAAACAGTCTGACCACAGGCCCTTGGGCTGAGTGTATAAGCACCAGAACAAAGCTCTGCATAGAAGCAGGTCTCCCCTGCTGGCTTAGCAGAGTAAGTCTGTCCATCAGAGCAGCATTGAAGGGATGGGGACCTTTTGCAGAATCTGGGACAGGAAGCACGTGTGAGAGAAGGCAGCGGGGCCACCCAATGCCACCAAACCTTAGAACAGCCTGGGGTTCCTACACACAGGCTTAGATGGGCAAGCCTGGAGGGCAGGAGAGGCCAGCAGCTGGGAGGCAGCGCCCTCTGCTGGCCATGCAGCTGCAGTTTCCAGGCTGCATCCTAGACCCAAAAGAAGGGTCACAGCTAGATGGAGCCATGGGGCCGAATTCCAATCCTGACTCTCTCCACGTTAGAGGCATGACCTTGACTAGGTCACTTTCTTTCCACTCCTATTTTAAATGACGGCAGTGACCCCAGCTCGCTCACAACTTGTGAGGATAGAACCAGACGAGGCCTGGGCCACACAAAGCCTGGCAGGGAGCAAGGGCTCAGGACACCATCTGCCTCGTCCAGCCCTTTGGCTTCAGTTCAGTCGCTCAGTCGTGGCTGACTCTTTGTGACCCCATGGACTGCAGCACGCCAGGTTCCCTGTCCATCACCAACTCCCGGAGCTTGCTCAGACTCATGTCCATCCAGTTGGTGATGCCATCCAACCATCTCATCCTCTGTCGTCCCCTTCTCCTCCCACCTTCAATCTTTCCCAGCAGCAGGGCCTTTTACTGATGGGGAAACTGAGACCCAGGGGAAGGTAGTGGGCCCATCAACAGTTAAGTTCCCGTTTGAATCCAGTCTTCCTGCCCCTCAGCCACACCACACAGCCTCATTTCTAACACAGCACAGAGCCACACTTCCCCCTTTGACGGTGCTCAGGCTGATTCTCGTGGGTTGTAAATCAGTAAGCAGCTATGATCAAAGAAGCTCAGACTCCTTAGTCTGGCATACCAGCTGTTATGGGCTGAACCGCGGGCCCCCCAAATGTGTATGTGGAAGTCACTATCCCCAGTTCCTCAGAATGTAACTATTTGAAAACAGGGTCTTTAAACAGGTAATCAGGTTAAGAGGAAGTCACGAGAGCGGGCGCTAATCCAATATGACGGAGGCCCAATAAGCAGAGGAGATAAGGGTGCGCAGTGAGCAGGAAGACCAGACGGAGACTCAGGGCAAAGACGGCCGCCGCAAGCCAAGCAGGGAGGCCTCAGAAGACGCCATCCTGTTGACGTGTCTTACGGCCCTGGACTTGTGGCCTCCAGATGGTGGGGAAGTTAATTTCCATTGTTTAGGTCACTCACTCTGCGCTATTTGTTACAACAGCCCCCCAGAGACTAACACAAAGGCTCTCTCCTCGGCCGATTCTCAGGCCCCAATTCCTTCCCGCCCCCGTGAGCCCACCCCTGTGCAGTCCCATCAGCCTGCTCCCCCCATATCTCCGTCACCCCCAGCCCCACTCAGCCCCACCTGCAGATATGCCCTGCTCCCCTGCACCTGTTGCAATGTGGCCCATAGAGATGGCACTTGTGTGAGGCCATCCCAGCCAACCTAGGCTACAGCTTACATGTAATTTCTTCCTCTTGGTTCACGAAAGAGCTCATGCATGATTAAAAATAATAATGATGGCTACTGCTATTTACTGAGCTCCTACTGTGTGTAAAATATTGCCATGAGAATTTTGTATACAATATCTCTTACCCTCAGCAAAATATTATAATCTGCATTTTACAGATTAGAAAATGGATTCACGGAAGTGAAGTTTCTTACCCATGTCTTGGAGTCTTAAGAAATGGTGAAGTCATAATATAAACGCAAGTCTGTCTGACTCCAAGCTTCTTTCCTTTTTTTTTTAATCAGCCCTTCAAGAGAACAAACCTTATCTTCTTACTGCTTGTCACAGACAGATTTAACTTTCAGATGTCACCTCCTCCAGGGGCTGTATGGACTCTCTCATGTCTTCGGGGATCCAGAGCCCCCTAATATCCCCCCATCCAAGTGCCACCCTGCACCAGCACCACCTGAGGATCCTGTCTGGAAATGTAGATTCCCAATGCCCAGCACCTCCTGATGTTCTGTTTCTTAAACCTGGGAGGGGACTCAAAGCTTGCATAACTTTGGGTTTAACTGACAAATAAAAGTGTAATATATTTTAACACATTTAAAGTATGTAATGTGATGATTTGATAAACATATGCATGAAACAGGGCTCCCACTATCGAGTTAATTAACACAGCCACCTCCATGGTACTTCTTCAACTATACCACACTGCGTTTCTCATAGGGCTCACCAGAAAAACGTCTATCAAGCGGACGTATGACCATACTTCATCAGCAACTGCCATACAGCTGTCTCCGTGGACTAGAGAGCTCACAAATGACTATCCCAGGACACAGCCAGTGGGACAGCACCTCCAGAGAAATTCAGTTCCATCCCAAGGGTCAGAATCAGGGTGCAAGTTGGGGGCCAGGCCAGGCCACCAGCAGCCAGCAGCTCAGCCTAAGCAGGGGGCTTCCTCCACTCCAGAGACAACTGTCTGGTCCCGTCTCAGGTGAAACGTGAGGATGGGGCCTCAGGCATGTGATAACTCAGCCCAAGGCTCTGTCCCCAGGCCCTGGTCCCACTCGCCAGCCGCCTCTGGGGCTTGAAGTGCCTCCACATACCTGTAACAGTTGTTGTGGAACTTGTTGTAAGAAGAGAGAGTGATCAGGCCTCCCCATGCAGCAGATAAAGAGAAGAAAATCTGAGTGGCAGCGTCTTTCCACACCTGGGAGGCAAAAAAGGGGAAGATTCAAGGGCACTGAAGGAGGCTGGTCTGGGGGAGGGGAGGCTCCAAATGCCACATGGTCAGAGGCAGGGAGGCAATCAGGACAGGATGACTTCGGCACCAACATAAATGGGAAACATACGCAGTCATTTGCACTGGAAACCAAAGAGGCAGTGACTGACCTGGGAGACCCTAACTCCATTCTAATCAAAGGAGAGGAACTCAGTAAGCAATGTATACATTTCAGCTGGCAAGCCCTACCATATAAAACTATACAGAAGGGAAAAGCCCTTTCTTCAGCTAGAAAACATCTCAAAATAAAAAACAATTTGCAAAAGCAAAAATATTCATGGATACAAAAGCAAAACTTTCTGCAGCTGACATTCTCACAGATTACAATTTACTAAAAATTTGAAATTCTGTAGCCCACCCCATCGAAGTAAAGCATGTTCCATTGCCACCACACAATGGATTTTACAGTGCCACCTCCTTGAACCTGCCTGACAGCACCTCTTGTTTGTCTTGGCAATTTAATCATCCTCATAAAACTCCAGAAGGCAACTCACGAGTTTGAGCTAGAGATTTATATGATTTGATGATAACTTCCTATCATTTTTATAAATTAAATCTGGCTTTTAAGTTGTGCTTAACATATGCAAGGTATGTACTGGCAAAGTCTGTGCCTACCCCAACCTCTGTTCTCTCACACTCCTTGGTAACAAAGCTGTGGTTTTATTTAAAGGCAGCCATACATCCGGCTAAATGACCATCACCCAGAATCAAGGGGAGGCACACCTGAGAGAAGATCATCTGACTTATTTTCTGGCCAATGATGAGAAAAATCAAGTGTTATATGGAACTTCCTGGCTTTCTCTGTTTAAAGAGAAAAGGAAGGTGTTCTCTCCCTTCCCTCAATATTTTGTGCTACTTGGAATGCTGACATGATGGCTGGAGCTCTGGCAGCCAAATGGCAGCTATTCACTGAGGATGGTGGGGCAGAAAGGAGCCTGGGTCACTATGGAGCCACCCAACCAGTGTCTGACTATCTACCACCAGACTGCTGTAGTACCTCCAAGTAAAATAAACTTTTGTTTAAGCTGCCATTATCTGGAGGTTTTTGTGTGCAAACTCAATTCTAGCTCTGCTTTCTTAAAATCTTCTGGAAAAGCAGAATTTGCTTTAAGGAGAGAAAATGCATTTCTTATTAAACAATCACCCCTTCACATGGAGTTCTAGGGGATTTTAGAGTAAGAAATGCCTGTACTGAATATGCCAACAGAAAGTGTAAGTGTCTGCTGGCTCTTATAAATCTGTCTGATCCCTTTAAATTATAACTGCTTGCAGTTTGTCTAAGTGCTATTATTTTCCAACCAGCGAAACCTATTTCCAACACACTATAATTAGCAACAGATAAGGGGCATGAGGCAACCCAAAGCTATTAAGGGAATTTCGTTCTTCCTTGCAACCTCCACAGCAACCCAAATGTAGGACAACTGTTCCAGGAATCCGAACCCCCCTGCTGCTCACTTCTCATTAAAAACTTCCTGAGTACATAACATTTCAAAATCATCAGGAGCTTGTAAAGGCTAACAGTGAGCTGCCCGCGGAAGAGGAGGTCTGACCCCTTCTGCTAAACCGAGTCCCAGAGTGGGACCCAACCCCACGTGCTCTTCCCCTGATAGGCGTTTGATGAATGAAATCGGAGGCCCACCGTGGCGTCTGTGAGTTTCTCCCACTTTGGCGTAATGAAGTACCAAATCCCAGCGCCGGCTCCAGGCAGGGTGACGCCTCGGATGAGAAGGATCACGAGCACAACGTACGGGAAGGTGGCCGTGAAGTACACCACCTGCAGAAACCCACGGAGGGGGCAGCAGTGAGCAGAGGCGCAGCAGAGAGGCAGCGTATGATCTCCATCTGGACATGGGCGCCTCGTGGGGTATTTTTCCCCAAACTCTTCCAGGATGGGGGACACAGTAAAGACACTGAGACCAAAGGTGAGTCAGTGAGAGCTAGAAATAAAGTCTCGAGGGGGACATCCAAGGCTGTGAGGGTGATTCAGAAGTGGCTAACTCCCTGAGAACCAACTGAGCGAGAAATGTTGCATGCCCTCTTCCTCCTGAACACCTAGCTCACTCACAGCTTGAGGCCCCGAATCCTACCATTAGAGATTAATTTCTTTAGCTTAAGTTTTCCATCCTTATTTATGCACACTCACTAACTGAGGCAGCCCAGTGACATGAAAGAAGCATGATCTTAGAATTTGGTATATTTAGGTTCAAATGAAATTGCCCTTCTGGCACTGAGTAGCTATGAGACTTTAGACAAGCTATTCAGTTCTCTGAATCTTAATTTCTGCAATTAAGGGAATTTCGTTCTTCCTTGCAACCTCCACAGCAACCCAAATGTAGGACAACTGTTCCAGGAATCCGAACCCCCCTGCTGCTCACTTCTCATTAAAAACTTCCTGAGTACATAACATTTCAAAATCATCAGGAGCTTGTAAAGGCTAACAGTGAGCTGCCCGCGGAAGAGGAGGTCTGACCCCTTCTGCTAAACCGAGTCCCAGAGTGGGACCCAATCCCACGTGCTCTTCCCCTGATAGGTGTTTGATGAATGAAATCGGAGGCCCACCGTGGCGTCTGTGAGTTTCTCCCACTTTGGCGTAATGAAGTACCAAATCCCAGCGCCGGCTCCAGGCAGGGTGACGCCTCGGATGAGAAGGATCACGAGCACAACGTACGGGAAGGTGGCCGTGAAGTACACCACCTGCAGAAACCCACGGAGGGGGCAGCAGTGAGCAGAGGCGCAGCAGAGAGGCAGCGTATGATCTCCATCTGGACATGGGCGCCTCGTGGGGTATTTTTCCCCAAACTCTTCCAGGATGGGGGACACAGTAAAGACACTGAGACCAAAGGTGAGTCAGTGAGAGCTAGAAATAAAGTCTCGAGGGGGACATCCAAGGCTGTGAGGGTGATTCAGAAGTGGCTAACTCCCTGAGAACCAACTGAGCGAGAAATGTTGCATGCCCTCTTCCTCCTGAACACCTAGCTCACTCACAGCTTGAGGCCCCGAATCCTACCATTAGAGATTAATTTCTTTAGCTTAAGTTTTCCATCCTTATTTATGCACACTCACTAACTGAGGCAGCCCAGTGACATGAAAGAAGCATGATCTTAGAATTTGGTATATTTAGGTTCAAATGAAATTGCCCTTCTGGCACTGAGTAGCTATGAGACTTTAGACAAGCTATTCAGTTCTCTGAATCTTAATTTCTGCATCTGTAAATGGGATAATAGCACCTTTCTTAAAAAACAATAATTGTGAGGATTAAATGGGCCTCGAGCATAGCACTTGATTAGTGACAGATGGTCATTAAATGGGGCTTTCCTGGTAGCTCAGATGGTAAAGCGTCTGCCTACAATGCGAGAGACCTGGGTTCAATCCCTGGGTCGAGAAGATCCCCTGGAGAAGCAAATGGCAACCCACTCCAGTATTCATGCCTGGAAAATCCCATGGACCAAGGAGCCTAGTGGGCTACAGTCCATGGGGGTGCAAGGAGTCAGACACGACTAAGCGACTTCACTTCACTTTGCAGTTAAGTTCAACAAGCATTTATCACGGGCCTACTATGAACTGGGAGTTGTGCCAGGTCCTAGATGCATAAAGATGAAGGAACTCAACCTAGGAGACCCAGAGCCAATGTCTGAATAATGGCTAAGCAGTTCCAAACAGGACACTGTGGAGTCCAGGGCGGGAAGCTGAGCCCCACCCGGGAGTTCTGAGAAGATGCATGGAGATGACACACGGGCTGGATCTTAGAGGCCAAGTGCAATGTGAAGGAGGTGATGCCCAGCGGGAAGGCGAGGGAAGAAAGGGGGCAAGGCAGGGGTGAGGGCCAGGCCCTAAACTCACTGGGAGCACAGCACACAGCCGGGACTAAGAGTCAAGGGGTGCTGGACACATGGGCCAGGTCGGGGAGGCCCTGCATCCCAGCCGAAGGAGGCACCTGGGCTCGGAACAAAGGGAAGGAGCAGAGCGAAGAAACATTTGGGAAATAATACCAACAGAATTTGGGGGCTGTGGTTGAACAGGGACGAGGAGGAAGCACCTTCCTTCTCTGTCGGTCAGACCTCGGAGTGGAGGACAGGCTTGGGACCAGGACCCGGTAGAGCAGAGCGGGCTGAGAGAGCTCTGACTCTGCACTCCCTGAGCTCAAGTCCCAGCTGCACCACTTACGAGCTGGGCCGCCTGGAGAAGTGACTTAACCTCCCTGAGCCTGAGTGTCCACGTGGGCAAAGTGGTGATAACGACTGCATATTCCTCACGGGGCTTTAGAAGAGCAGGGTGGGACAATCCAGACAACACAGAGCAGGCCTGGGGGCCCTGGAAACAGATGTGCCACTTGCATCTTGCTCACGACTCACCAGTCCTGAATTTAACGACCCCGGCAACCCTCAGCTCACGAGCGGGTTACATCCCAAAGTGCATCAGACGACGCTTGGAAGGATGAGGTCCAGCGCCCATCCCTGACCACCCAGGCCTCCCTCATCCATGACTGGGAGGGGGCACAGACTGAGCACCGTGGGCTCAGAGCCCCTCTGTGCCCACCCACAGCCCCCCTTCCTGGGCACCCCTGGCCTGCCCCAGGAGGGAGACAGAGCCCCCCTCCTCACGCACTGGCTGCGACCCCAGGGCCTGCCAGGAGGCTCCAGCCTGGCAGCCACTGGGATTTCAGGGGACGACACCAGACCCAAGGACTTAGGAAGGACGGCTTGGGAGACAGTTTGAGATGAACATAAAACTCTCAAGGTTACTTAGTTCTTGAATAAATACACCATATGTGTACATTTGGACACATATTTTTGAGCATCTAATACATTCCAGGCACACGCTGGGGAGGTCTGCTGGGAAGATGGCCGTATTAAAGGGTGGACAGGGAAGACCTCTTTGAGAAGTTGCCCAGGACTTGAAGGAAGTGACAGTGAGCCAACTGGATATCCGGGAGAACATTCCAGACAGAGGGAACCGCAGGGGTAAAGAGCCTAAGAAGGGAGCGTGCTGACCTTCTAGGAGCAGCCAGGCGGCCAGTGTGGCAGGAGTATGGTGGGAGAGGAGGTCAGGGAAGGGGAGGCGGGCAGGGACGGGCCATACCTTGTAGGGCCTGGAGGCGCGAGGGTGAAGATGGGGAGGATTGGGGCAGTGACACAATCTAATATTTTAAGTGTCACCCGGGGGCTACGCTGAGTTTTTACTGCAGGGGGAGCAGTTAGGAGGCCATGGCTGCAATGCAGGCAGAGGACAGCAGTGGGTCCACCCAGGGCATTTCAGAGGAGGCAGGACAAGTGGTCAGAAACCAGACACGCTGTGCAGCAGGGCTTGCTGACCGATTTCATGTGGCGTGAGAGAGACAGGCAGGGAGGATTTCAGGGTGACCCCAAAGGTTCTGGCCTCAGCAGCTGATGGGCAGAGGTGCCCTCGGCTGAATGGGACAGGCTGCAGGTCAAGGAAAGAAGAGGAGGTATTTCTTCCTCTAAACCCAATTCGATCCCTGGGTTGGGAAGATCCCCTGGAGAAGGGAAAGGCTACCCACTCCAGTATTCTGGCCTGGAGAATCCCATGGACTGTATGGTCCATGGGGTCGCAAAGAGTCGGACACGACTGAGCCACTTTCACTTTCTAAACCCAATCACTCGTCAAGGCCAAAGTCTTCCTGTCTGTAGACCAGGCGTGGGCTGGTCTCCTTGTCTCCACACAGCTTCCACCACCCGCTGGGGGCCTCTTTCCTGCCCCCGTGACAACGGTCCCTCCTCCGTCCTTGCCCCGAGGCACTAGCATTACCAGGGACTGTGAGGGGGTGGCCTGCTCCCTCCTGTCCCCTCAAACTTGCTTCTCTCTTTCCCCTTCCACACACAGAGGGAAACCCAAAGGCATCTGATGTCTTAGGAGAAAATCACTCGCGCAGGACGACCCGGGCTGTCCTCCCACCTGTCAGATGGGGCTGAGGGGAGGATCGCTGCAGGGCCAGTGGGGCCCTGAGCAGTCTGACCTCCCCACCCCAAGACCGCAGGGGCAGGGTGACAATTAAGGAGTATCCTTCTCACCTCCTGATCACGTGGGGCTGGTGGGAGGTGCGGATGGGAGGGGGCAAGGGAGATGATGCAAACAGTGGGGTCTAGCAGGAAGAAGACCCCAAGACGAGCACTGGTCTAACCGCCTGAGACGCTGCTCCCGTTTGATTGATGGAGATGGTTTGGGCACAACCGTTTCTGGGGCTCCTGCCATGGATCAGCTCTTTGCAGTCCCATTTTACAGACGAGAAAACTGAAGCTCAGGTTAAGGCTCTCTCAAGGGTTAAATATCTCACTCAAGGTCTTCCAGCTGGAGCCAAGATCCAGACTTGACATTTTCTAACTCCAAAACCTATTTCCTTCCTTTTAATGCCAGTCCTTGAGCCATCAGATCAGAAATGTGAGAGGCATGAACTCGGATGAGGCAAGGGAACACCCTTGCCTCAATTTAAGGAAGCACTCGTTCTCACCAGCCCACCCTGCCGTGCGGGAACCTGAGAGTGAACGCTGCCTTAAATTTCACACCCTAGGCACTTGTCTGCCTCACCAGATCAGGCCCTGGTGTGTGGAACGATGCCCTCAGGTTGTTGATGGGGACTGCCGTGAACTGAAGGGGTGCACAGCTTCATGTCTAAATCCTGGGGATGCCTCCAGTGTGAGTCAGGTGTTCGTGAATGTTTTATCACAGCTAGTTTTCCTGTGTCATGGGGACTTCAGAATGCACCTGTTTCAGGATGGACTGTCAGAGGCATTAAACTTGAACAGTAATGAATTATACTTGGCGGGAGTGACAATGCCGGGTTGATCCGAGCCTGCTGGCCTGACACCTGGCAGCGTCGTCCTCACAACGGTAGCCCTGAACAGGTGGGAAGGCCACCTCCCTCCCAAGGCTGTGCCAGCTAATTAAGCGAGCTTCGTGTCCTTGCCATAACTCTCCAGCAGAGCAGCCCCGGAGGTCAGATGGGCTGCATTTGACCTTCGGGCTGCCTGCTGGTCGCAACAAAATCAGGAATTCTAGCTGCTCAAAGGGAGGCTGAGGTCTCATAGAAGGCAACCAGCCACTCTTATCTCCTAGGACCCTGAACAAGAGGACCTGAGCTTATCTTGCTGCAAGAGAAGAACGACATCTCTGTTGCTTAGAAATGACAGTCTTGGTGGAACTTCAATCACAAAGAAGCCTGCTCTAATGAGGACCTGCAGCCGTGTTTCCAAACAAAGCTTCATGATTAATATCTGCACACCCCAGGGCAGGAAAATAAATCAGGACACATTATTTCTGGTGGTATTCCTCATTTTAAAAAATTAATTACTGATCCCTAGTTGGAAATCTTTCTCAATGAAGCAGAAAGATAAGTTAGCAGACCTAAAAGAAAAGCTTACTTGCTGAGAGCTACTCAAAAATCCTCATTTCAGAGAGAGAGGCCATGATATCTGGCACCAAGGATTAACATCTACATCATGCCAAGAACTGATTCTGACACCATCCCCCTAAAAATCAGACTGATAAACAAAGAGCGGTCTAAGAAAAAATATACTTTAACCCTTGAATTTGCAGATGTGGAAGAAGGGACAAAGTGCCTCCTGGGACTTGCCCAACTGGCAGTGAGAGCTGATGATGGCGGAACGGGGCAGGAGTGCAAGGGTCCTGATTCATGGTGGGGGGACTTTTATCCCCTCAGTGCAAACGATGAGTCTAGAATTCTGCACTTCCATATTCCTAATAGACTCTCCTTGGGAGAGGATGTCATGTAGGGGAGAGTCTAGGCTTTAAAGGGAAACACCTGGGTTCAAACCCCAGGGCTGCCTCTTAACAGCTGTATGACCCCAGGCAATTTACTTTGATGTGCTTCATCTACTCTATCTGTAAAATAGGAAGAAATGTCCTTACCTAGCAGGTGGTTGGGCAGATTGAATGCACTAAGTGAAGTACACTGCCTGGCAACAAAGTTTCCTTTCTCTTCCTGTTTTCCCACCAGAGCCCCTGCTTTCAAGATGTCAGTATGGCACAGTACCCACTCAATCAATCAATACCACAAAAATGAAAAGAGCTAATGTTAATTAAGAGCTCACTATATGCCAGGTATGCAAATTTCACCTAATCTTAGAACAGCTCTATGAGGTATGTACTGTTATTCCCATTTTACAGATGAGGAAACTGAGGTTCCAATGGTTAAATAGCTCTTCCACAGCTATGCGACTAGAAAGTGGTAAAGATGGGATTTGAACTCAGGCTGGTCTGAATCTACAGCCAGCAGGCCAGCCTTCCTCGGGTCACCAAGAAGGCAGTGTTATCCCCCTGACCGTCACCTCCTCTCCCACCAGTCATACCTTCTAGCCTGTCCTTCTAGAGACCTGTCTGACCTCTGATGATGGTTGAAGTTGTCCTCTCTTCATTAGAGCTATAAGTGATGGTCCTACCAGTTGGATATTGGTTGAGCAAAGGTGTGGTCACTCTTGCTAAGCAACCTCCTGTCTGGCCCTTTATTCCCACTAGAAGCTCAGTTCCAAGTCACAGAAGGTGAGGAGACCCGGAAACCCTCGGGACTCATGGGACGTTACTGTCAAGGTCATGTTAACATTTTCCCCATTTTCTTGTTGCCCTAGAAAAACAATTGCTCCAGTCTCATAATTCTCATTCAGAGTCAGTGGGGTCCTCGGGGGTCACGTGATCCCAGCTCTCATTTTACCGAGAGGGGAAACTGAGGTCAGAGAGGAAAAGTGCCTGCGTCTCAGCCAGCAAGTGTTCCGACAGAATCATATTAGAGCCAGCGAGTCTTAGACATCACCCAGTCCAACTGCCTTCGCTTTGGAAAGGAGAAAACCATTAGCTCCTGAAATAGCTAAGATAAAGAAAATCTGCTTTCCACCTATTGGCAAAGAGATAAACCAAAGCTAAGGCCAAATGTGAAGTCCAGACAGGTTTTATGGCCCAAGTAGAGATGTCCCTACACAGAAAACACCGTGGGAAGGGCTGGGGGGCTAGAACCCCCGCCGGCTCTCTCCCCGCCTGATGTCGTTGAAGGGCCCCACCTGGCTCAGGTCATCCTGACCAAGCTGCCAGAATCCGCCGTTCGGGCCCAGGTGGAACTAGATTACACGGAGGGCACCAGAGGCCTCACGTGGATCTTGTCCACGTGTCTGGGAGAAGACAGACTGCTTTGTGTTGCTGATGGGTGTCAGGTGGGGCCTGGTGGGGGCTGGGAAGCATGCCCAGCAGGTGAAAGCTGGCACAGATCCTCAGCCCTGTGAGGCCTGATCCTTCCAAAGTGGTTGCTTCTCACTGTGACCACACTAAGCCCTGACCCTGACAACTGGACCCTGTCAAACTCCACAGCCTATGGACTCAGAGGCCACCATCACATTCTATTCCTTAGGCCTTTGAGACAGTTTGGGTTTCACTCTGAAACATGCAAATGACTCTTAAGATAATTAAATATTATTGGTTGTCATCAAAGCGATTGGTTAACCATTTAATGGTTTTTTTTTTCCTAAAGCAGCAGGAAGATGAGGGGAAACATTGGGACCCTACTACAAGGTCCAGCGTGTCCTGAGGTCAGCCACATGCCCTGCGTGTTGTGCCCTGGAACTGAGCTTGGGGTAGGGGCTTCACCACCTCCAAAGGGCCAGCCAAATGACTACCTAGCAAGAGGGGCCAAGCATGTGCTCGACAAAAAAAATATCCTGCTGGCAGGACCATCACCCTTTACTGCTGGGGGCACGTGGGGTGGGAGAGTGTTAGGCTCCAGACAGGAGAAAGGGCATGAAACGCGGAGGGGTCAGCAGTGGGAGAAGGAATCCACTTTACAGTTTTGATCTTACTCCAGCTCCTTGGGAGGAGCAGTGATTGAGCTGGCAGCCAGACCAAGATGCAAAAAGCTAGAGCAGCAATTATAGAGTTTTGGGGGAGTGACTGAAGCATATCGGGGATTCCCATCTACCGAATGGAAGGCCCGACAGGAAAGAAAGGAAACCCATCACTGAGCCCCGAGATCCCCTAGGAGCCCTGAGAACATGTCTCATTTAACCCTTAAAACCTCCTGGGCAAAAAAGCTATTATCCCATTTTACAGACAGGAGTGAAGTCACTTGCCCAGGGCCCCACAGCTACTCAGGGCCAGAAGGAGAAGGACACCCACGACCCTGACTCTCTTCCCAGTGCCCTTCGGCTGCTCCACCACACAACCAGCCCTGGGTGTCCCAGAGCTTCCTCTCGGGTAAATCCAGACTCTTACTTTTCCTGAAGTCTTGATTCCTTTCGCCAAGGAGGCATACACAATCACCCAAGCCAGGAAGAGGCAGAAGGCTAGTGGCCACCTGATCTCACCAGGATACTCAATCCCTGCAGAAATCTTCAGCACAAAGTACCTGCGAGTTGAAAGGAGAGAAGTGATGGGGGCGGGGTGGGGAGGGAGGGGGGCAGGGAAGGGAAGGAGGAGGCGGGGGAGGTGGCTGTCTGCAGGCTTTCTTTCCCTGCAGAGCCAGGGAGCCCGGAACAAAATCCCAGCATCCCCCAGCCTCCCCACCAGGGGCCGGATCAGATCAGGTTGTGAGGAGTCTGCTGATCCGGGCTCCCGCCCACAGCTGTCTGCGGTGAGACCAACTGAATTTACTCTGCTTTTAATTAATTATGGCCCTAAATGACTTACACAGAGAACTCAGTATTTTATAATAACCCATAAGGGAAAAGAATCTGAAAAAGAATATATATCTGTGCATGTGTGCATAACTGAATCACTGTGCAATACACCTGAAATTAACATGAGGCGGTGATACAACTATACTTCGACTTGAAAAAATTAATTACGGCCTTGGGCAGGCTCTGAGCAAGACTACATCAGCTCCACCGTCACCAACAGCTGCCCCGGAGCAGTGTAACAAATCCAACAGCCTTGGGGGTCCTGGTGCAGCCCCCCTCCCCCAACAGGCATTACAGAGGTTGATTATTTATATAAGAACACACCGCTAACAGAAATTCTAAACTGCCAAGGATGATTTTGTATGTGCTTTTATATTGTTCTACTATTTTATGAGAATGCATCCCAATAGATTTTTGATAACTTAAAAAAAACACAGTACAGAAAGAATAAAAAATGCTGCTGTGCATTTTAGTTCAGGTTGTGACGAGCCTGCTCCGGGGCTGAGGTTGGCTGAAATGCAAACGCAGGGCTAGCTGGCCTTACTCAAGGAACATAGTCAAAGACAGACAACCAGCAGCAAACGGAAGGGAGCTGGCACTCATCTGTAGTGGCTGCTGGCACCTGAAGTAGTCCCGGTCTGTCTGGCGACCCCCGAATCCCTGGACAGAGGGCAAACAGGCACCCTCACTCCTGGGAACAGGAGGCTGCATCAGGGACCATGAGTCATCACGACAGACAAGACAATCCCCTCAACTCAGCAACAATCAAGTCACGGAGCCTGTGTGTGTAGGGGGCGGGGCGGGGGTTCTTTCTGTGACCAGAACCAAGAGCCAGCCAACATCCAGACTCTGGAGCAAGGGTTCCCAACCTCCAGAATCTAACGTCTGATGATCTGAGGTGGACCTGATGTACCAACAATAGAAATGAGGTGCACGACAAATGTTATGTCCTTGAATCATCCCGAAAGCCTGTGCAAAAACTGTCTCCCACAAAACTGGTCTCTGGTTCCAAAAAGGTGGGGGACCGCTGCTCTAGAGGGCTGCAGACAGCCAAGTGCCCTGACCTGCTGAGGGAAGCTGAGGGGCCAGCAGCCCTCCTGCTCTAGCTGGGGGCCCCTGGGCTCAAGGCTAGGGTAGAAGTCACCAAGCGTAGGACCAGCCTCGGCTCCCAAACCTCAGGGGCCGTATCTCCCAAGCACTGAAAAGGTCCCTCCGCCCCCAGGTCCCCACCCTGCAATGGGTAGATCATCTAATCAATGATTCCACAGCCCCTCGGCCTTCTCAACCACTCCATGGTTTAATAAGGGATGTCGGACGGGCCCAGGGAAGCTCTTGATAAAGGTCCCTCTGGGAAACTAAGATGGTCCCAGAGGATTCACAAAGCCACCAGAAGCAGAGTTACAAATCGCTCTACGATACACACCACTTTCCAGGCGGCACTAGAGGTAAGGAACCTGCCTGCCAATGCAGGAGACATAAACGACGTGGGTTTGATTCCTGGGTCGGGATGATCCCCTGGAGGAGATCGACAATATCCCTGACCACGTGGATTATGTGATCAGATTTCAGCCAACCACGGGGTCAGGCTCCTTTCTCAATGCTCAGGGTGAATCGAGGCCCACACTCACTGGTCACTATCTGTAGAGGGGACTTTTTTCCTCATTCAGCCTAACTGCCCCTTCTGTTCTACGGGGATGCTCACATACCCTCAGAGTCCATACAGGAGAGGAAACTTGGAATAGGAATTCATGGTACTTGGGAAAACCAGCAGGGATATAATGGCCACTTCTCATTATCTAAGTAGAGGCTGCAAACGAGGGGCCTACTGACCTCTGCATCTTATTTGACATCAGTGTTTCACTTTAATTGATTTGCTAACATTTAAAATGAGAGAGAGACATAAGAATTCATATTTGATTTCCAGCATCTCTTGTAAAATGGAAGCCCTGGTGCACTGGCCCAGTGGGCAAGGAGGGTGCAGAGAGAGGCAGCCCGTCCCCCAAGTCCACAGGCTGGATATTCACTAATTTTCTGGGTTTCTCTCGGAAAGTGTTTTTTTAAAAATCTTACTTGAAATACTCTTCACTCCCACTGACGAACGTCTTATTGGCCTGGCTGGTGAAGTTAACCATTGTCAAGTTGGGATAGGCAGTCATGCAAAAAGTCGAGTTCTTGATCTGTATTTTGGGATGGTCATTGATCACACAGGAATCTGTTCAGGAGAGGACGGAATGAAAACACAGTGAAATCTGTACAGAAAATAGACACTTGTCTTTCCAGCAACTTAAAGACAAAAGCTAAAATATTTCCTAAATATTGGACAGTCACTTTGGGAAGGTATTAACTGAGCAAAGCTGGATGCAGATGAACCCCAAAATTGTGTGTTACTCATCCCGGAGCCCCTGGTACCCGCTTCAACTGTGCCTGGTCCTGGTAACAACAGCGCTTGTTTCTGGAGCGCTCTCTACATGCTAAGCACTTTACAGGCGTTATCTACCCTGAGGCTCACAGCAGCCTATGCTGTGGGTACCACTGCCTCCATCTTTAAGATGAGGAAAAAGGCTCAAAGAGGTTATTAGGTGATCCTACCAAAATCACACAGCTAACGAGAAGCAGGATTCAAACCCAGATCCTTATGATTCCACAAAGAATAAACGGCTTGTGGACATGAATTTTAATCAGACATCAACAAAACTGAAGGGCTACTACCACAGAAGACTCACTAATAAGCTCGCCTTGAACCCACTGCCTGGCGTGACAGCCGACACACAGAGGTCCCCTAAATAAGCGTGCCACATGCTTTCCGCACACTAACACGAGCTCGTGAGTCTGCAACAGGGCTTCTCAACTGGGGACGAATTTGTCCACCAGGGGGCACTTGGCAATGTCTGAGGACACAGTTGTCCCTGTTCAGGGAATAGGGTGCTCCTGGCATCTAGTGGGCAGAGCCCAGGGATGCTGCTAAACACCCAACAACGCCCAGGACAACCCCCACGATGGAGAATTATCCAGCCCCACAAGTCAGTAGTGTAGAGGCTGAGAACGCCTGACCTAGGCTGGGGTGGGGTCAGGGAACTAACCAGATGAGTCAGTGTGTCAGGCACCTTGCTGGAAGCTTTGCCCATTTTCATCTCATAAAAGCCTCCGAAAACCTGGGAAGTGCCTATCATCACCCTCATTTCACACAGGAATAAACTGAATTCTTTCTAATCATGTTACAATGTCTCTATGATCCCTTGATTGATATTTTAGATAAAGAGTCCACCAGGGTTAATGCCAAAGGATATTTAATGTACAGAGATGTGAAAGTAACACCAACAACAGTAACTAACACTTACACAGCACTTAACCACGTGCTATTTTAAATGTCTTAAAGTGAAGTCGCTCAGTCGTGTCTGACTCTTTGCAACCCCATAGACTGTAGTCTACCAGGCTTCTCTGTCCATGTCTTAGCTGATTTGACTCACATCTGCAAATAAAGAAACTGGGCACAGAGAAGGGCAGTTGCTTGCCAAGGTCACACAGCAGAATCAGGAGGCAAACAGTCACTCTCTCCTTGGAGGCCACGCTCTCAACCACTCTACTGGGAAGCAGAGAGCAGGGAACATAAACTCAAACACCTTCAAGAGTCAGGCTGGTGACACAAACGAGAAAGATATACAATGGGGGGTACAAAGTTATGATAAACAGAGAGGACGACAGAGGATGAGATGGCTGGATGGCAGCACTGACTCGATGGACATGAGTTTGAGTAAGCTCCGGGAGTTGGTGATGGACAGGGAGGCCTGGCGTGCTGCAGTCCAAGGGGTCGCAAAGAGTCGGACACGACTGAACAACTGAACTGAACTGAACTAAAACAGAGAGTATGATCTTCCCTCTGTATCTGCAGATTTAGTATCCTCAGATTCGACCAACTGCAGACTGAAATGTCAATGGAAGTTGGCTGGATACTGTTTTCGTTGTCCTACACTATTTTATATCCTGCACGGGAACACCTGCAGACTTTGGTATCCGAAAGGGCTCTGGAACCAGTCCCATGAATATCGAGTGATGATTGCACCAGCCAATCCTGCCATGCTTTTCCAGGTGTTCTGATAACAGATGCAGAAACCCTGGATACTTCCATGAAGTCTCTCCATTTTAAAATATTGGAAATAAGGCCAGATTAAACACTGTGGACCAAACAAACAAAAAACACACACAGCCTAGATCTGGTGCATGGATTCCAAATGCATGTCCTCCGTGGCACAGCAAAGTGGGAACTGTGGGTTCAGGAATTCCACTAGCTCTGAGAGCTTGGACAAGTTCCTTTATCTGTCCAAGCCTCTGTTTTTCTGATCATAAAGTGTCTAGTTTGAAGGCTGTCCCTAGAACCAGATTAAGTGAGATAGATCATGAATGAAACCATCTCATGCAACACCTAGTACCCAGCTGGACCCGGTAAAATTTAGCCATTGTTGCACCTTTTCATGGGGTGAGCATCTCTGATCCTCAACATCGTCTCTCAATCCCACTTGCCAGCCGTAAAGCATCTGATGCCTCCCATACAACCTCTCCAGAATATCTGAGAAAGCTGGATAAAATTTAAAGCTGTAATAATAAGAACCCCCTACCTCTGATTGATTCTTTAGACCACAGGTTTTCTAAAGAGCAGTACTACTGACACTTGGGATCAGAAACTTTTCTGTGGTGGAGACACTGTCCTGAGCATCGCAGGGTTTTATATTAGCAACATCACTGGCCTCTGCCTACTAGATGTCAGGAATATTTATCTTCCCCCTGCCCCACTTGTGACAACCAAAAATGTCTGTGAACATTGCAAAATGCCTCCTGCAAAATCTCTGGGGTTTGAGAAGCACCACTTTGAGAGTTCTCAAAAAACCTTCTTACTCAATATTATCTTCTTTGATCAAATAACCGTTTCAGGGGGATCCTGAGCTCCAGGGGGATCCTTGAGCTCAAAACGATCAACTATTTACCGAGGAAGCATTTGTTTTCCCCAGCGGGGACCAGAATGAAAGCAATTAAAGCACCATCCATGTCTCTTTTCCTGTAAGCACAGAAGCTATTTCTCGCCCTCCTGCCAAAAAGTCCAGTCCTCTGTGATTGGAAGAGACCGCTAATGCACGGGCAAACTCAAAATCCCTTGCTTCCAAATCTGCCACAGAGGAACACGTGGGCAGCTTCCTTAGAGAGCGTCTCTGGGCGTGTCTGGACTGCCACTCACCGCCGCAGTCAAGGTCACAGCGTCCCTGCGGCACTGCGGCCTCCTGCAATATCCCTTCTCACCACTGGGCGGCAGGAGCGCGCTTCCCAGCGCACTGCGCCTTCAGGTCCGCCAGCAAAGGAACGACGTGCCCGGCCGTCAGCGAGCTCTGCGGCCCAGCAACCCTGAACAAAGAACCGCGATAAGGATCGCGCTGAACTGGAAGCGGTTGGAAGGATTCTCTTTACTTGGGCAATTACGAATAAATGAGAGTACATGAAAGACAACGTAGAAAAGGAATCGTTGAACTAAAGTTCTAATGCAAATTAAGCCATTCTAGAAATAGAAATGGTATTTATGCAATTCCCATTTTAGGTGACCCAGCTAGCTCCTAATTTCAAAACACAGTCACTGGTCTCACTCAGCAGGGCATGGATTAGCCCTTCAACATTACAAATACCCAGAGGGTTGAATGTCCTTAAGGAAAACAGCCTTTCTCACAATCTACACCTCAGAAATGTGTGGCAAGCTCTTCCAGTGGACTGAGCCAGGGCAGGTACCAAGGTCCTGGCATCTGAGTGATGGGAGGAAGAGGGGGGCGACCCAGGCAGTGTGTCCCTAGCAGAGCTCAGAGGCCATGGGATAGAGCCCTTCCTGCTGTAAGTGAAGGTCATAACGGCCAGGGAATCTATCCTGCTTTCCTGGGACAAGCTGCCCGCTATCACAGGGTAGGATGGTTATGGGGTTGTAAGGGGGTGGATGAGCTTGGAAGGTCATTTGTGGAACACTGCACTAGGGGAGGGAGTCTTTCCACTTCCTAAACAAGAAGTGAAGCCTGGCATGCTGCCGCCCATGGGGCTGCAAAGAGACGGATACGACTTAGTGACCGAACAACAAAAACAAGCCTCTCTCAGAATGGCCATTTGGGAGGCAGCCTGGGACATCGCTGTCTGGACTCCCTCTATTTTATTTATTTTTTTTTTTGGTGACACCGTGCAGCATGCAGGAACTTAGTTCCCTGACCAGGGATCGAACCTGTGCCCCCTGCATTAGGAGCATGCAGTCTTAGCCAGTGGATCAGCACAGAAGTCCTTGAACTCCCATCTTGTCCAGCAGAGAAATGGGACTACAAAGGTGACTATGTCTCTGCAAGTCATCCCCTTTTCTAAATCACTTTAGGACCCCACAGGGTCAATACTTATGAAAAGGATAGCCTGTCCCTGGTCATGGAAAATGGTCAAGTTTACAAAACCCAGCAAAGAACAGATGGAGGGGTTGCATTGAAAGAGGGGAAATTGAGACCTCCACTTTAAACAAACAAAAAATTTTAAACTACCAGCTAAGAATGAGATAAGATCTTCTAAGCCTGTCCACATGCTTCCAGGGAATAGAATGAAAAATGTTCATTTCTCTCTCTGCTCAAAGCTTGCATCATTTTTATGGTTTGTACCATGAGGTGCTTTGCTGTATAATGTCTTCACTCTGCCTTTCATGTTCCCTGGGATATTATGAGCCAGAAAAAAAATTCCACAAAACCAGCAATGCCTGCACGCACATGCCTGGCCCGGGCATTGTGTTCAGGTTGCTGTAAAAATACACACACACACTATATAAATGTATATGTATACATATATATTCTCCAACCATAAAATAAATACGTGTCCCTGATAGAAAATCTAGGAAAAAAGAAAAAAAAAAAAAACAATGGCTCCAGATCTACCAGGTAATATGTGTGTGTCTCTTTCCTATATGTTTTCTACCAGCACATTACTGTTAGTAAAAACAAAATTACACTATAAATCTGTATCCTGCGTTTACATTTAACATGATGTGCTGATGATTTCCCTATGTTTTATGCATATACATGTTTAAAGACTATGATGTATTCTTTAGTCTTTAAAAATGCACTATAATTTATTTGAACCATGGAATTATTGAATTTTTGTTACTGTTTCCCATGCTTTCCTAGACTATAAATGTGCCTACAATGAACAATCTTGAATAGTCCTCACCTGTGTCTTTGGTTTTCCTTTAATAGTAGATCCCCAGGAGTGGTATTACTAAGTCAAAACTACTGTTCAAATGAGCTTTCTTTTAAACCCCATAGAATCTCAGCTACAAACACCTGGACAGACGTCACTCTGCTGAGGCTGACAGAATAAAGCCTCCAGGAGCCCTGGATGAGCAGAGAATCAGGGGTCATTGAGACCCAAATCCTGGCGCTGGCTCTGCCTGGAGACATGTGACTGGATGCTTCACTCTCTGAGGCTTAGAGTCCACTTCATCACCTGCAACATAGTGACCCTGTCATCTGCCTCTTGGGACTCACAGGGCTCTTATTAGGAATAGCAGAGACATCATCTGTGAAGCTGCTGTGTAGGCTAAGGAGTGGTTAGGACCATGGCCTTAGGAGGCAGGCAAACTTGGGACCCAACCCTGGGTCTGCCACAGAGCTAGCTTTATGAACTTGAGCTCTAGATTTTTCACCTATAAACTGGAAATAACAATTAAACCCATATGTTGCTTGTTGTCCATCCTAACATTGCTAATATGAGTTATTAAAGAGTTTAACATGGTGGTTCATGTGTAGTAAGTGATGCTTGCTATTACTGTTAAGGCTCACTGTGTTGCATAAATACTAGTGGATATTGTTAGCAGAGGGAACAGTGTTTCTGAACTACCATCCCTCCCAAGGGACAGCTGCAAGACACCGATCACCACGACCCAAGAAGGCCCTGATGGAAGCGCCCAGGGAAGCTTCCCTGGAGGCTGGATCAAGGCAACAGCCCTCCCCGAGCGGGCGCTCCTTCAGAAAGTGACTTCTGTCCCAGACATAATCCTGGATGGACAGTCTGGGCACTGGGATGACTTGAGGCTTTTCTCCACTCCAGACCCCACGTCCTGGACAATGCACTTTACCAAAATGGCAACCAGTTTCAGGAAGCCATTCCAGCAGCAGATTGTCAGTGGTGAATCTGCGAACAGCTAGCTTACTGAGTGGGGTTCTCTCAGCGGCTTTGCAAAGGTGGCTCTGAGCTGGTAGGGAGCACAGGGCAAGAAGGTGGGCACCCCATTCCAAACGTGGTTAAGGGAAGACTAATTAAGGGCTGTGGGCAAGAGCCAGCCTGGTGGTTCCTACTCCTGGGTGTGCCTGGGGAACTGTAAACATACAGCTTTACAGAGTACTAGGCTTCATCCCCTGGAGAAGGCAATGGCACCCCACTCCAGCACTCTTGCCTGGAAAATCCCGTGGGCGGAGGAGCCTGGTAGGCTGCAGTCCATGGGGTCGCTAAGAGTCAGACACAACTGAACAACTTCACTTTGGCTTTTCACTTTCCTGCATTGGAGAAGGAAATGGCAACCCACTCCAGTATTCTTGCCTAGAGAATCCCAGGGATGGGGGAGCCTAGTGGGCTGCCGTCTATGGGGTCCCACAGAGTAGGACACGACTGAAGCGACTTAGCAGCAGCAGCAGTGCCAGGCTTCATCCTCAGAGAGTCCAATTTACTTGGTCTGGGCTTGACTCTAAGTGATGTCTTGATTTGCTAGTTCCCACGTGATTCCCATGTGCAACAGCTTGGGCTGAGAACCACTGCTCCTAAATTTAGAGTTCATCCACCCACATGGAGATTGTAAAGATGAAGGCACAGAAGCCCGGAGAGTCTAGAGGGGCACTTACTCCTGGTCATTCCGCTAGTGGGCCCCACACCAGCTGTTGTTCAGCCGCTAAGTAGTGTTGGGACCCCATGGGACCCCATGGACTGCATCATGCCAGGCTTCCCTGTACTTCACTATCTCTCCAAGTTTGTTCAAATTCATGTCTGTGAGTGTCCCCACTCCAGGGAATCCCACAAATCCTCGTTCTGAGCTCTTCAGCTGCCCTGGGTTTGAATTTGATGAGCATGTCTCTCCAGTGTCAGTCCTCCTGCAGTCTCGTCCAAAGGGCCTCCAGGTGGAGGCTGGATGTGTTGTGTGCCTCCACGCACGGGTGTGTAAAAGCACTCCAGTGTGAGCTCCCGCCTTTATGAACGTGCATCTCTCGGGGGGGGGGGGGGGGGGGGGGGGAGGGGGGG
>SJYT01078552.1:67923-123481 GCA_006410635.1 Cephalophus harveyi
GGGGGGGGGGGGGGGGGGGTGAAGGATGGGTCATCTTTCTCTCTTACACACTCAAGGTGTGTAAGTAACTTCCTTGTTCTGCAGCGTGCAGGCTGTCCAGGCAAAAGAGCTGGGCTGGGGGACCAACACTAAGAGACACTTGATTCTGACTGCTTGAAGGGAGTAACAGACGTGCGGGGAAGGAAGAAACTGCGTGCTAACCGGTGTTCATGAAAATGATCAGCACCTTCGAAGGCATCTGATACTAGCACCTTCTATTTGCGTGCTTTCCAACTAGGATCACATCCTCCACTTCTTTTCTCCTTACAGCAATCCCGTGAGGTAAGCCCATGAAGAATGTTGTCAGCATTTCTGTGTTTCAAATGAGGAAAACTGAGACCCAGAGAGAAGTTACCTGTCGCAAAGGCACATGCCACCAGGGGCAAAACGCCTTACACACCGGAAGCCGTGCCAGCCGCTCTGCCCTGCCCCTCCTCACTGCCGCACGTGTGCCCTTGACCTAACAAACTGACAGTTCCCCCAAGCCTCAGCCCCAGAGTATTTCAGGTCTGAACCAGTGTCCCCAGGAAGACTCCCCGCCTCCCTAGACAGCCTCCCCTCTTCTAGGCACTTCGCTGCGTTCCTTTCTACCAGAGGTCTGTAGGTCAAGCGTCTGTTCTCATGTGTTACTGCATGCTCTGGGCAGCATCGTGTGAAGTGTGGACCCAGGCTCACATGCCTCACTCTCCTAGACTCTAGACCTCATTGCTTTACAGACTGTACCACGCACACAAGTCACCAGGGGACACCACTCTAGGCAAATCTAGTAAGTCAGACTACTACTTGGTGGACTTGTAATTCTACATTTTCAACAAAGACTCCAGCTGTTCATGAGCAAAAAAAAAAAAAAATTGATTACCCAGCCTAGGCCATGAGTTCCTTAAATATTAGAATGAACTATATTCGAGGTTGGTTTTCATCTCTGTACCCCCAGCATCTAGTATAGAACTTGACAAACATAATAGGTGCTCAGTTCATCCTCCCTGAATGAATGAATGAATGAACAATTCGCCTGGTGCAGGTATATCCAAACTTACCTAATAAAAGTTTGGTTTTGTCTTTGCATTCTGGCGTGTTCCAAGGGTTGTTGCAGGAGCCCCAGGGCAGCACAGACACAAAGGAGGCAAACAGGTAGAAAAGTGTGTAGCAAATAATCACATTGTAGTATATGGCTATCAGGACGGAGATGATCAGCATTGCGATGCCACAGCCTGTGGAAGCAAAAGTTTCCGGGATTCGTTTCCTCCAGATCCTGCGGAATCCTTACGGTTGGGCGCAGGGGAGGGGAACGTAGGTGCTGGCTCCCTCTTATAGATGGACACATTAATAGTGGTATAGACTCCGGGTCCACCAGGGACATTGAGACATTCTGCCAGGAACAGGGTGATGCCAGAGATGATCTTGGGCCATTCTTCAGAGGGCCCCAGTGGTGAAGCTGATCAACTAGAGAAGGAAGGAGTGGGTTCTCCCAACCACAGACGCAGGTCTCACTCCCTGGGGCCGTTTGGTGCCAGACAGGGCAGGGAAGGGCTGAGGCAGCTGGGGAGCAGGGAGCACTCACCTTGCAGGGCTGGGATGGCCTTCCACACAGACACTGGCCCCTGGCTTGCAAACTGGCCCAGCGACACCTCTAGGAAGAAGATGGGCAACCCTGCCAGAGCCAGCATCATCAGGTAAGGGATGAGGAAAGCACCTTGGGAAGAGAGAGCGGGAGGTGAGAGCTCAGAGAGACCCAGGCTGACAGGCTCCATCCTCCCCCTCGGGGAGCGAGCTCCCTGTCTTCTCCAGGAAGCTTTTGATATTCCAGCTCAACTGCAAGCACCCAGGGAGTATAGGAGCCATCCTCTAAACAGTGCCAGGGCACCCTGCAACCACACTATTTTTTTCAGTTCCCCATTGGATGGGTCGTTGAGGGTTGCATGCTGAGTGTGCTTTATTCTTTTCTTTTTCTTAGCCTAGTACTTCAACATCCCCAAATTAAACCCTTCCTTCCAATGTTCAACAAATCCACACTTCTGATTTGCTGATGGACTCCGATTTGGTGAAATCTCATTGGCATCCCAGCTCTCCAAATCTGCTAAGCTAGACTGCAGGGGCCCTCGACTTGAGTCACCTCCACACCTTCTACCAACCAGATGGGTGGTGGGGACATCCTTTCCCCCCCAACTCAGCCTTCACACAGGTCTCCACTTCCTTCTCCATGTGAGAAGTCCCTTCCATCCTACAAGGTCAGTGCAAATGCCTCCTCCTCCAGGAAGTCTCCCTTCTCTACCCTCCCACAGCACCTCCCTCCCAACACCAGGTACTTGACAATATTTATGTGGGTGTCTTATCTAGACTGTGGGCTTCCGATGATGTTGATCCTTCCTTTCTGTTCTCTAGAACACCCAGGCCAGGGCTCCAGGTGTTGGCAGGTCTCCGCAGACTGGCTGAGGGTTCCTGGGGGTTCTTCATCCTCAAGGATTCTTTGGGGTTGTTTGGTAGGAGCTTGGGGAATAGCCATGATCTTTGGAAAGGTCTGGACCAGGGAGGGCTGTTGCACAGTCAGAACCAATTTGGGGACTCATGACACCAGAGCCCAGAACACTGGGCTCCACAGAAGGAAAGCTGATCTTTCTCTCTTCAGTTCCTCCTGCTGGAAGGGTCTTTCCTGCCAGGGCCTCTCCAGAGGAAGAAGGCCAGGGACCGCTGGGGAGTAAAACCGGGGCTCTTGCTTTATCCTCTCCTGAATGGATTTTCAAGAAAGATGTGGATCGTGCAACCCTTCTCTTTTGTTCCTGGGAGGAAGGAAGCGAGCCAGCCCTCCATCTCCTCCCCTCCATCCCTTCGAGCCAGTGTTTGCAGAAGAGGTTGCCTTCCTCCCTGGTGGCTGGACTCAACTCCCCATGCAGCCGGAGTTTTTCTCAGATCATGTTTTTTCTCAGATCTTTGTATTTCTCAGATCGCGGGTGAGGAAAGCTCAGGCTCTTCTCACTAGTCCAGCAGAGCCTCTGGCTGCAAAGCTGCCGTGCTCGCTGGACTGGAACTCCCTCCCTCACCCACCCTGGCTGTCCGCCCCCTTTTCTGGCACTGGAAGCTTAATCACAGCACCCTAGTCTGGGGACTCCCTGCAGAGAACTGAGCCGAAACACAGCTGGGGCAGCAGTCGGTGTGTGATCAGCGTGCATTCTTCTGTTTCCAGGGCACCCCTCCCTGATCACAACTGTCCTGCACTCCTCATAAATACTTGTCAACAGTGTCCTAATTTGGAATTAGGGGGAGGGGTGTTAACATATTTTTCCGTTTTCATCATCACGTGGTGCTGCACCTGTCCCTCCTCCCCGTACCTGGAGAGCTCACCCAGAGACCAAAAAACAAAGAAAAACAAAACCCAAACCCTTAAGCTGCCTAACCCGATGGGGCGAAGGGCGCATTTCTTATCTCCTTGGTCCAGTTGAGAAGCTGTGAAAGAGAAACCGAGGTGCAAATTCCTATTTGTAAAGGGGGCTTGGCTTAGCCCCGCCCTGTGGTGCCTCAGCGTTGCCAGGGCAAGCAAAGGGGACCCTGGAGGTGCCGGGTCCCTCCTCGGCTCAATGGATCCTAGAGGCCTGGCAGCTGGTGCGTGCATGACTGGCGCCCACCCCATTTTAGAAACGGTTTTCCTTCCACCCAGTGAGGACAAATGCAATGGAAACTGTTTTTTGCTAAAGTCAAAATAAGCCTGCTTGCTCCCAAGAGGACGTATCTGTGTGAGCGCTTCTACTGGATTCTCCAGAGCACAGCCCCCAGCCGCTCTGTGCGCCCACCTCCTGGCTCGCCTGCATCCTGTGCTCTGCACGACCCAAGTGCCCAGTAGGCTCAGATTTCCAGGTTACTATCTTACCACATACTTAATTCGATGTCCAGGACGGCACAGCTCCTGGCTCTAAAACTATTCGTGTGCGAGGAGGGCAGTGGATACCGAAATACTTGTGGGCTAAATTAGGATTTGAACTCGCCTGCATCAGTGTTCACCTGAATCAGGACCCAGCCTCCCAAGTGGACAATGGGGCCTCGTGGAAACCCATCTCACCCCTGAGCTCAATCTCCAGATAAAAGCCTCCTGAATCTAGTAGCTCTCCGGCTTCCCACAGACGCCTACAGGGGATGGAGCTGGAGTGTGAAGGGCCTGCCCGGAGCCTCCTCTCTCAGCCCAAGTCCCCAGATTCTGTATCTCCTGCTCTGTGTCCCCCGCCAACCCACAAGTGCCCTCCCAGCCGCGGGGGAAAGAGTGGAAAAGCCATACCTCCCCCGTTCTGGAAGGCCAGGTAGGGAAACCTCCAGACATTGCCCAGCCCCACTGCGTACCCCACCATGGACAGGATGAAGTCCAGTTTGCTGGACCAGTTCCCTCGGGCCTTATTCTCATCCCCTTGCTCGTCCTCCTGGGGGCGGAAAAGCACATTGTTGGATCACAGCCCTAGGTAGGCCGGCAGGCAGGTCCCATTCCACCCCTCCATTCCTCCCCCCACTCAAAGCTGAGGGTCCTTCCCAGCAAGCAGGCCCCCACTTTTCACACGAGGATGCATCGGCAGGCAGGGCCCTGACCCCTCAACCCTGCACGCTTTCAGCAGGCAGGCTCCCAATTCTGATGTGAAGATCCATCTTCAAGAGACTCTTGAACCCCTTTTCCCCCCAAATCCCGCAGTCAAGTCACACCAGCAAGCAGCTTCCCCAAACCTTGAACAGGTAGGTTGATTGCAAGCAGATCCCCCCATCCCTAACCCCTGACCAAGAGTTCCTTTGGCAAGCAGGTCCCAATATCATGCCTAGGGTTCCCAGCAAGCAGGTTCCTAAACATCCCCTACCTCCCCAAATTCCTCAACACACCCTTTTCTCTCTCTCTCTCTCTCTCTCTTTTTTTTTTTTTTGGACTCCATGCTAAGGCCAGAAAGAGAGCTGCAATGCCTGAAGCCAGCCAGAACCCCTGCATCAGTCTCTCCAAAGCCTACGGGCAGAAGCTGCCTCTCAGCTCATTAAAGGGGTGCCTTTCAGCTCTAGGGAAAGGGAGATGGGAAGGAAGGAGCTTTAGGGGTGAAACAAGAGGGGGAACGGAGAAACAGACATGGAAAGAGGACATCAAAAACCTTGAGTTCTGGTCTACATTTTATCCTACCCAGCTGGATAACCCCAGGCAAGCCACTGGCTCTCTTGGAGCTTCTGTGTCCCCATCTCTAAACTGAAGGGTTCAGAATCACAGTCTCCCGAGGCACCCTCCTGCTCCTGCAATCTATGGGTTTGGGGGGCTCACTTTTTCAAGCACACGCTAGGATGCTCTATTAGGACAGTCCCTAGTTATGGCATGCCTTACTGTAAAGCAGAAAGAAAAACTGCAAATAAACTCAGAAAGTGTTCGGGACACCTGGACACGACACAGAGCTTCCAGGGACCTGAGCCCTGGTCCTTCTCAGTCACCTCCCTTCTCCGTCACCCTCCACCTCCTATTCTAGCATTCTGGCCTGTCCACACTGTTCCACAGGCCATGGAGGATAAAGAAGCAGCTGGCAAGATGGGAAGGTCTGGGGGAAGAGAGGAGGAGGGGCAAGGTGTGTGTCAGAAAGACGAGAATCAGAAAGATCGGCAGAGCTGAAAATAGGGAAAGGCAGGGCTTGATCTACACTGACCATCTTTAATATCCCGGCTACTCACCTCCCACACACCATCTCCAGCGCCCTCCCCCTTCAATTCTTCCAGGGATAGAAAGGGTGGGAGTTCCGGCTCCTTTTGCCGCAGTGCGGAGGTTAAGCAAGACGTGAGACAAATTTTCTGCCTCCACCTGGGGTCACACTCTTGGGCACATGCAGTCACAGGCAGTTAATGCACACAGTCAAACGCTCCAGAGGAGGACCCCAAGAGCTCCAGAGGAGGACCCCAAGAGCTCCAGAGAAGGACCCCAAGAGCTCGGGCGAGTGGGAAAGCCTAAGCTTACATCCATTTCTAGTTATTTTAACAGCTGAGCTCTTGCTGTGTGGATAACTGTGTGTGTGTATGTCTGTGTGTAACAGAGAGAGTCTACAAACGCTAGAGTAACTGAGAAGGGCTATATAAACCCTAGATTTCACACAGGGAGATGTTCTGGTTCAAGAACCCCCCCCCCCACCACCACCACCTCCACTGGATACACAGGCTTAGCCCTTGAGCTAAGAGGAGAGGAGGCTGTGGAGAGGCACGCAGTGGGGAAGGAAAAGCTGAAGTCTATGAAACAGGATGGAGGGAAGAAATCAGAGAAGGAGGGGAGAGACTGGAGGGAGTGTGAGAAGAGAGAAGCCTGTATGGGAAGGGGGCCACCAGCAACAGCTGCCTCCTCCCCCACTCAGGACTGGGATTTGCTTTGAGGGTTTTTCATGCCTCTGGTTGAACCTAAAGGATCAAACGCACAGGTGAATCCAGGTTTGTAGGGCCTAGAGCTTATACAATTGAGAGGAGTACTCTAAGAAAAATATATGGACGAAATTAGGTACAGGTTTTAGAAAAGATAGGCTCTGAGGCTTAAACTTCAGTAGCGGCCTCATATAAACCACTTATCAAATGAGTTCTCACGATTATTGTAACTTGCAGTACAAAGCCCACAGGACTAAACCATCATTCCTCCCTTCCCCCCGGCCCGTTTTTCTCTTTATTTTCTTCTCCTTTTTAAATTAAGTTAAAAAATAAAAAAATAGATCCAGTGGTTAGCAAGAGGGGGAGTCCTGTCTGCAGAAAGGGGTAAGAATCTAAACGCCTCGACTGCGTGATGAGCCTGCACCTGGATGGCCGCTACCACTGAGGCTGGGAAGGGGCAGATAGTGGCAGCTCCCGAGGTCTCGAGCCCTCCAGCAGGGTTGCGGCAGCCCTCCCGCCGCTGAACCAGCGACCCCCCAGCGCAGTGCGAGTTTCCAAAGCCCCAAAGCTGCCTCCCGCATCCATCACCTGGCACTGCCAACCGGTCTCCCCATCAGCACACGTGCACCCGCTTGGGCCTGGCTCGCCTCTCCCGCGGCGAGGGAGCAGGAGGCGGCGCGGCTCCAGCCCGACCTGCTTACCTGGGTGGCAGCGGTGGCCGCGCTGCCCGGGAGCACGGACGTGATTCCATCCGTGCCCAGCACCACGGTGCTCTGGCTCATATTCACCCAGCCCACGGCCGGGGCATTGTTCCGCTCCAGGGTGCCCTTCCCCACACTCACATTCGCATCCCCCTCCAGGCCCCGCAGGGCCGGAATCTTACAAGGCAGCGCGTTGCCGGGCCCGGCTCCCCCTGAAGGAGGGGCGATCTGCGCACCGTGCGCCTCGCTCCAGTCCCGCAGAGCCGCCGAGGCCGCCGGCGCCCGCGGGCTACTCAGTTTGCAAGCCCCCGCTCCTCCGGGCCGCTCGGCCTCGCAGGCTCGCGCGTCGGGGACATGGAAAGTTTGTGCGCCGGTGGAAGCGGACCTGGGCACACGCGGCGGCGGCGCGGCGGTGGCCGCGGGAAGCTCCTGCTCCGGGCTCGTCCTGGGTGCGCACGGGCCATCGTGGTGGCCCGGGGGCACCGTCGCCTCCAGGCTGTTGGCTGGTTGTTTATTCATTTCCTTGGGAGCACTGCAATCCTGCGAACACAACGTGAAGTTCGTGCAAAACAAGTCACGGCAGCCTTTAAAAATACCTGTATCCACATACAGAGAGACGTTCATAACTCAGATCCAGACATAAGATCCAGGGAACAAATGGGAATCTGGATTTTTTTTTTTTTTTTCCTTCTCCAAGAAAAACTGTAATCAGTATTTCCCAGTCTGTCTCCCCGATAACTAGATGACATAAGGAAGCTAATATTCTCCTCCCTGATAGAAGGTGAACCAA
Source organism: Cephalophus harveyi (assembly GCA_006410635.1). Classification (NCBI taxonomy): domain Eukaryota; kingdom Metazoa; phylum Chordata; class Mammalia; order Artiodactyla; family Bovidae; genus Cephalophus; species Cephalophus harveyi. Next base: position 75,793 of record SJYT01078552.1, read on the forward strand.
AAAAAGATGCAGGAGTGTTTTTTGGAAGGGGGGAGAAGAGGAGGGTGGAAATAGCCCTACAGCCATGAGCTCCTCGCCTTCTTTGGATTTCACATCATGGCTTTGGATGCCCACGGTCCCCATCACCATTGTAGAAAGATTCTTTAATTTTCCGCCCCATTTCCTTTGTCATTCAACAATGCACATTTGCTGCTTTTTTTTTTTTCAATAAGCGATAGACAAGCTGTGGCCACAAAAGCTGATGCCCTGGCACCTGCAAGTATTAGAGGCCAAATCTGTTATGTGAATCCCAGCGATCCAAAAACTACCCACACCTGCCAGGTAGTAAAGGCAAGGATAAGGAAAATGACCAAATAGTAACAACCACCCCGCAAGATCAACAATAAACCAGATTTAAAACACAAGACAGTAACCCAGGTTTATCTTACACAGCCTACATTCACTTCCAGATTCCTAGATATGCAAAAGAACCTGAGAAGATTTTTGGTCCTCCCCACTCCCCAAGAATAGCTATTCACAAGAGTTTAATACCCATGCCCCTAGACTGGCTTAGGAACTGAAACTCAGGACTACTAATTTTCACTTGCTTTCTCCCAACTGAGAATGAAAATAAGTGCCAGCAATATTTTTTTTCATTCACTTTCTGTCTTCATGTTATCTTTCAGGGCTTCATAAATATTAGTACCACCAATTACTATTATAAAGTAAGAATAATCATATTACCTTCACCTCAGCCACACCTAACCTTCTTGCACAAATGCACAGGTCAGAACTCTTTAATTTGCACCAAATTAAGTATCTCAGCTCCAGCCAGCATTCTTATCTCAATAGCCTCTAGTACTCGGTGGCTCTCTTCAGTACTGGCACCTGGCTTTTCAGCACGAAGGACAGTTCCCAGAACAGCCGGATTAGGTGACACCTCCAACCTCTGAGCTCCAGAGCCTCAGAAACCTCTTTCCCACCCGCAGGTGATGCTCACAACTATAATGTACCTATGGTTGTCTTCTCTTTGCCTTTCAGAATATATAGAACATTTCACAAAGAAATATCCAAAACGAATCTGTCCTTCTTACCCTCGCAGCCCCCTCTCCTCTTAAAAGAACAAAAGCAAACACTCACCATGTCTGAAACGGGCAACAGAGTCAACGAGTAGAGAGTGAGACCAGCTATTGACAAGACTGGGTTTGGCTCCAGCAAGAGAGGCGCTTTCTATATCTCCTTGGGAAAGGCCGGGTTTGCGTCAGTGCAAAGCAAGGTGCCCTTCGTTTGACATTTTCTTGATAATACAAGTTTGATAAATCATTACCCCCTTTGGATTCGAGTTTTAAAGGGACATCAGCTGAGAGTACGCTGGCCAGTTGTCACTCAGGCGGGAGGGGGCTGCGTGTTCGGCGTGACTCATGTGGGTCTGATTACTAAACCGAAGCCGGCGGGAGGGGATGACAGTTTTCCTCCTCCTAATTAAGGGAAACATGGGAGGGACACGTCCCACTGCACCCAAGCCGAGGCGCAGCCACCAATGGATCGGATTGGGCTGCCGAGGTGGGCGTAGGGGAAGGAGTTAAATCACTGTCGTGTTTCCTTCTTTCTCCTCGGCTAGATCCCCTTGCCACCTCTCCAAACCTGCCGGAAGAGGATTCCGCAGTACCACGCTAAAGAGATGGAGGGTCGCACGAAGCACCCAGCCCTCAATGGCTGTGCACAGGGCCCCTGCATTTAAAGGGCTGTACCAACTTTGCCTGTACCTGACTTCAGATCACCAACCTCCCTGTCAACTAGTGTTGGGGGGATCCTTAAAAAATAGGTCTTCGCTTAAAAAATTGAGGTCTAGTGTTTGCATTTCTACGTTATCTCCCTGAACACAATGAAGAGACATTCCTAAGTAAAATTAGGATTATTCTCATTGCATGTTTTAAGCTCCTCTGACAATATTATAGAGAAATAAAAAAGAAATTATTCCCAACACTGAGCTGGTTCTCAGGTCACTTTCAAAGTCAAAGGAACTCCATTCTTCCTTCCTGTCCCTGTTGATAAAAATCCACCACAGGCAGGGAATGACGCACAAGGTGTAATAGACCCTCCAAATCGCCATCCGCGGCAGCTGGGCGGCAGGGCTGGCCCTCCGGGTGCCAGCAGAGGACGTTCTACCATACTGAGGCTAGGGTGGCCGCATAAGAAAAAAAGACGGGCTTTCCCGCTGGTATAAAGCAATGTCTGCAATCATAAGACGGAAGACATCTTTACAAAAGAGGTAGTTTGGAGCCTGGCAGGGGAATCGTAGCAAACGCTTCGCCTCTGACCAAGCCGGTTCAGGGAACCCCAGGCCTTGGAAATGGGGAGCTCCGCAAAGCATTCTGTCCCTACCCTGCTGCCCGCAGCCGTGCCCACTGCCTCGGGGTCGGCGGCGTCGCGCTCGACTGGCTGTCCCCACGCGGCGTGAGGACAATGCTGCGGCGCCCGCAGGCGAGGCTGCGGCGGCAGATTGCGGTGGGCTCCCAGGGCATTCCTGCCGGGTCCCTCCGCCTCCTTCCGAGCCGCGCCAGTGCACACGGATGCCTCAGCTCACCGGCTCTGCCCCTCCAAGAGCAGCCGGCCAGGGACCCACGGTCTGCAGGACGATGGAAGGGGGAGAGGCTCCCTGAAGTGCCGTTCCTCCCCAAGTTTACTGGGGGTCGGGGCGGGGAGCTTCAGGCCTCTTTCAGTTTTGATTGAACATTTATTACGCTCTCAACATTGAACAGTCGTTCAAGGGCTTTCCATGAATGGGCTTTTCCATTTAGCTGCAAAAACAGTTTTTGAGAAACTCCCAGTTAGAAAGCGGGAGACTGAGGCTCAGAAAGTCACCTTCGAATCCTGGAGAGTCTTCCCAACCCTCCCACAAGGCCGTCTAGGGGCCCGATAGCGCTTTCCAGGAGGGAAACCCAGCTAGGTGGCAGAGAGTGGAAGAGGCAAGTGGAGTGGGACTGTGGTGGGCTCTCGCTGCAGGAGGGTGAGAAGAGCAGGTGAGGCCAGGAATCCCACACGGGGCGCTTGCTTCGACCCTGGCGGGATCGTGGAAACACCTTGGACTCCCGGAGCCTTGGGGAAATCCAATGGGCTCTGCCAGGCGCTTCTTCCCAAACAGTCCGCAAAGAGTCAAAGCAGGATTCGAGAACTTAGGCAAAGGGCAGGCAAGGCAGCCCCGAATTTCTGCGCCAGGATGCGCACCCTTAGATCCGGGTAGGCCTCGCCCTCCCGGCCCTGGGGTGACTTCCAAAAGACAGTCACGACTTCGAAGTCAGTGTTCGCAATTTGCATTCGAGCCGCCCCCGCCAAGTGCCAGATGCCAGCGCGCCGACGCTCCGGGGCGCACAGACGTCCCGGCCCGGGCGGGAGAGAGGCAAGTGCGCAGAGGCGGCGGCGAGCTGCTGCCTGCCGCCCTGAGCCCTGGCTCAGCCCCCCACCCCCGGGTCTGACGTTTCCTCCGCAGGCCCTCCCCGGCCAAGTGCGCACTCGGTTCCCGCGTGGGGCCCGACGTGCGTCAGGCCCTTTGGAGGTGGTTGAAGCGGAGGTTGCAGGGCGTTAGCGGAGGCGCTGCTTTGGCTTCCCACCTCCTCCCCTTCCAGTGGCTAGATTCTGCAGAGGAGGGGCGGCGTGCAGAGGGGAGGGGGAGTGCGGAGCCGGGAGACCTAGATGGGTCGATCTGAAGTCGACTGGGGTGTGGAGTGGCGGGCATCAGCCTAGCAGCAGGGCAGGGGTGCGAGGGCTGCGGAGAGCGCGGGGCGGGCAGCGGCGAGGAGGGAGCTGCAGTATTAAAATACAAGAAGGCTCCGGTCCTGCCATTGCGGGCCTCCATCCCCCGCCCTCTGCCGCCGCCTGTTTGGAGTGATAATCTGGCTCTGAGCACCGCCGCCGAGCAGGCCGTAAATCCGCATCCATCAACGCGCAGCCATTCGGTCGGAATTAGCCAGTCACTATGGCCTTAATTACTTTGTCAAAGATGAAAAATAGTAATTGATTTTGCCCTCGGTCGCTCTGCTCCCCCTCCTCCTCTTGCAGTTAAGCAAATAAATAGCTATTTTTGAAAACTCGTGTCTACCCGGCAGAATGTGGAGGTGGGGAGGGGGCAGAATTTAGTGGAAAAGAGGCCATCCAGTGGCAGCCCTGACGCCAGCCCTGGTATCAGTAGCAGGGGGCAAACTGGGACCCAGGCAGGGGAGGACTAGGAGCTCAGCCTTTGGCATTCAAGATGCTGCCTTCAACCGCGCTAGAGGAGGAAAGAAAAGGGAGAGCAAACGGCGTTTAACAAGCCCTGGCTCTGGTGTTAGCCTGGCCCTTTCGGTGCCAGCTTCCTCGTGTCCGCAGGGCAGCAGGTGACAAACAGCTGCCCGGCCAGTTTGACAGAATGGCGAAGAAACTTGCCTAAGGTCAGAGCGCAGAGCCAGAATTTGAGCCCGAGTCAGTGCTGACTCTGGTTCATCGTCTGTATCTGTGTTCAGACGGTTTTGCTATGAGCCGCAAAGACCTAAAACTTCTGCAGATGACAGGTGCATGGGCTCAATGTGGGTTTCAGGAGACGGCGACAAAGCATCAGGAAAGCCGCGCGGTATTTTTGTCCCTCTTGTCTGCTAGCGCCTGGTTCTACTGAACTGTTGTTCTGTGTTAAGAATGTGGGTGCTGCCAGACACGCTACACCACCTCCTGGTTCTGTGACCTTGGGGAGAAATTCTCAGTTTGTAAAATGACGATAATAAGAATGTGTATTAACCTCCCTAAAGGGTTGTTTGTGGATTAAATGGAAGTATGCCTGTGAAGTACCTACCCTGAGGCTGGATGCCTAGTATTCTTTCAATATGCAATGGTCATTTTCCAGACTTCAAGAATTATCTGTTTGAAGCCCCTTAGATTTAACAAATAAATCTTTCTTTGTTTGAAGCCCCCTAGATCTAGCAAATAAATCCAATTCTTTCTCCCTGGTCCAGAAGATTCACTGTTGGTAAACACGCACAGGATAGAAAGCCTAACAAGGGAGATAACCACTGTGCAACGCTTGGCCTGCTCAGTCAGTGGTGTGGTCACGTGACAATCAAGCATTTGCCTCATTAAAAGACAATTGAGAGCATCCTGAGAAAGTACTCAAACCCAGTGCCTGCTCTGCTCGGAGTGTGTCCTGTTTAGGTGAAGGTATGTCTCCACGTACTCAGCAGAACCTTAGATCTCTGTAATCAGCTTCACTGTCCAGTTCTCCCTTGAACCTTGGGTATCAGGGGGACATCAACTAATCAGGGCATGCCTCCCTCACCATAGCATTTCAGAGGAGCCTGGAAGCAACTAGTCTGTGTGTAAAATGTAGGGCCAAAATAACGAGACTCAGACAGGCAGGACGCTTGTTCCTGAGTCAGCAATAGTGGTCATTTTCAGTTCACTGCAGCAAAATACAGGACAGTGGGCGCAGGCGCAGAAGCAGAGAAGTTTAAAACAAGATGCAGAGGACGTTCAAGGTCATCATAGTCCCATATGTCTGCTTCACAGTGAGGAAACGGAGGTCCAGGGAGGAGAAGAGCGTGTTCAAGGTCACTTTCAAATGAAGAAACAAAGTCTAGCATCATCTCTTTTTAAAGAATAAAAAAAATCCACATTAGATCAACAGTATGTCTAAAGCATGAAATGATTTTGTAGCCTTGAAAAGAATGGTTTAGAGCCATACAGTCAGTTTGGACAGATTCTCATGAGGTAATAAATAAGAATGGCAGATACACTAAAGCGTGTATATCATTCCAATGTGTGTGTGTGTGTGTCTGTCTGTATTCCAGTAAAATGTGGAAGCACACGCACTATATAGTACCTAGGATTAGTGGTAGGCAGTGTGCACATTGACATGAACAGAAAAGAGAGGGCAAGAGGTAAAAAAAAAAAAAAAAGGAAGAAAAGGAAAAGAGTCTACTTTGAAAAAAATGGTTGAAATGATCCTATGTATAAATTTATGTTAAAATGTATACAAACAAGTTTTAAAAGAAAAAATTCAGTACTAAAACCTACTGCTTTAATTAATGAGACTATTCACCAGGCTACTTTCATTAGGAAGTATTAAGCCTACATCTATTTGACTGTCTTTCTCTAAGGAGTAGAACTCAGAAAAATGAATTCAGTTAATTAAGGATCTCAGCTACCGATATTTGGCTAATCCTCCTTCCTAAAGTCCTGCTGTTTGTCTCCTAGCTCTGCTGGGCTGGAACCAGGGTCTAATCAAAACCTTTAGGGGACATAGTTTTGGAAAATATGATGATTTTCTGCTCACCTACCCCCATTCTTGCAATGTCCATTAAGCTATAAGATAATTTAAACTCAAACAACACTAAACTGAAATTTTCTGATTTCTTATTCCATAATGATATTGATCTTTTTCTGAACAACAACATATTCACTTCTTTCCCCTGCCTCCCCACAACCACCCCCCCACTTTTTTAAATCATTCTTTTGGTAGACCTGCTTTGTGAAAAGTATGAAAGTGTTAGTCGCTCAGTCATGTCCAACTCTGTTCGATCCCATGGACTGTAGCCCACCAGGCTCCACTGTTCATGGGATTTCCCAGAAAAGAATACTAGAGTGGGTAGACATTCCCTTCTCCAAGGGATCTTCCTGACCCAGGGATCAAACCTGGGTCTCCTACATTGCAGGCAGATACTTTACCTTCTGAGCCCCCAGGGAAGCCCTAAGGCCTACTTTAATGGTTGCATGTGTTTGGGATAACTACTTAGTAATCAATATCCAAGTTCAAGTCTTCTGTGTTTATTCTGTTCTAAGTTCCCAACCAAAGTTGGCGAAACACGTTTTGAAAGAGATCAGGTCTCAAATATATTCACTATTAGAAAAAGAACATTTCTAATACATGCGGTAGGCTTCTCTGGTGGCTCAGACAGTAAAGAATCTGCCTGCAATGTGGGAGACTCAGGTTCAATTCCTGGGTTAGGAAGATCTCCTACAGAAGGAAATGGAAACTCACTCTAGTATTCTTGCCTGGAGAATTCCATGGACAGAGGAGTCTGGGGGGCTACAGTCCATGGGTTGCAAAGAGTCAAACATGACTGAGCAACTAACACTTCACTTCAGTGAATGGGACAAGAGAACTGACATTTTATTAAATGCTAGGAGAAGGCGATGGCAGCCCACTCCAGTACTCTTGGCCTGGAAAATCCCATGGACGGAGGAGCCTGGTAGGCTGCAGTCCATGGGGTCGCTAAGAGTCAGACACGACTGAGTGACTTCACTTTCACTTTTCACTTTCATGCATTGGAGAAGGAAATGGCGACCCACTCCAGTGTTCTTGCCTGGAGAATCCCAGGAACGGCAGAGCCTGGTGGGCTGCCGTCTATGGGGTTGCACAGAGTCAGACACAACTGAAGCGACTTAGCAGCAGCAGCAGCTGTAAAGAAGAGTCTTTTTTCTTTCTCTCTTGAATGTCCCTATTTCCCCTGGCCTTCTCTTGCTGTCCTAATTAGTGGGGAAGGGGGGTGGTGGTGAGATTTGAGTTCAATGTCATGCAAACCTAGCAGGAATTCCCACAAGTAGAGCAGAACAGATGTTGGGAAGCTTTACTGTATAGGCAGTTGATGGAGTTAACTCAAGGCTATTGAGTCAAATCAGAGCAAGGTTCAGAAAGACACAATGGTGAGGACAGTGGCCCAGAAAGTGGGACATTGAAAATTCAAGATCTTTTACACCAGTGGGAGCTGCCAGGCAGCATAGCAAGGTTTCTGAACCTTAGATTTTGTCATTTGGTAATGCCCTTGTAAATCAGGCCTAGGGGACATGGACATTGGCACTAAATTTGGTTCTATTGGTTCTAGTAATCTACAGAATTTGATATGGCATGAGATCATATCGAACAATGGCCTGGAAGAGTTCAGCTCAGTCTTCGTCTATCTTTGATAGACAACTCAGAGTTCATTAATCATGATGGTAGTTGTCCCCTGGGATGTCACCATTAGGGCTTAGAAATGACCCATGGTATGTTTAAAACTAAACTCGTGGAGTCTGCATTCTACTAAAGAATGTTTCTGTGTTCTATATAAGCCTATTTCTGGGTGGGTTAACATGATATGCTCAGTGGTGTCCGACTCTTTGCGACCCCATGGACTGTAGCCTAGCTGGCTCTTCCATCCATCCATGGGATTTTCTAGGCAAGAGTCCTGGAATGGGTTGCCATTTCCTTCCCCAACAGTGAAAATAGGGCTTTAGAATTAGCTGAGTCAGAAGTTTGAATCCAAGTTAAGCTACTTACTGGCTGTGTGTTCTTGGGCAGTTACTTATCCTTCAAGCCTTGCTTTCCGTTTTAGTAAAATGTAGTAATTAAATGAGATTAAGCATATGAAAGCTTCTAGTACAGTGCGTGGCACAGAGTAAGAGCTCTTCCTACCTTGAGATTGTGGGTTTTGATTGACACTATTCCCCAAGAGATGTAGCAAAAAGACTCCTTCCTCTCGAGCTTAATGTTACTGGATTTTTTGGCCAAATTATATTCTCCCCATCCTTCTTAAGAGGACATGAGCTTTTCCTGGTGTCCTTTTCTGTTTTGTTGTTTGTTTTCTGAGCTTTTTCTGGTTCCTTTTTTATTTGCTTTTTGTTTTCTGTCTTTCTCAAAAATGCCAGGCACAGTCACGACTCTATGCCTTTGCATCTGCAATACCCTTTGCCTGAAAGTCTCTTCTCTTCAGAGTGAATTCCTAACTACACCTTTAGACTCATTGCCCAAAATGTATCTCCCCTCAGAGGCTTTTTATGAACAGAATTAATATCTCCATGCTCTGTGCTTCTCTAGCACTAGTGTATAATAATTATTTCCAAGTATGCCTTTTCTTCTATAGATGCCACTAGCCACAGCTGTATACATTTAAGTTAATTAAAATTAAATGTAAGATTCTATACCTCATTCATACTAACTACATTCTGAGAGCCCAATTGCTACTTGCATTGGACATTTCCATCGTTTCAGAACAGTCTATTGGGCAGGGCTGTTCCACTGTAAAGCCTTCCAAGGCAGAAGAGCTTGATTTTTTTCAAAGCCTCTACACTTCTCCTTGTACTGACATAGAGCAGGCCTTTAGTATTTTTGAATGAGTGACTTAAAAATCACAGGATAACCTCTTGATTTCTTATGTCACCTTACTGCATTCTCTAAATCATATTATTCTACCTTTTTGCTTTCATTTTGTTTTTCTGATTATAAAGATAATTCAGGCTCATTAAAGAAAATCTGGAAAAGCCCAAAGAAGAACATAAAAGTATATATTCCCAACACCCCAAAATACAGCCTATTAATATTTTTGTATAGGCCTTCTAGACTTTCATGTTACGAAGTTTTTGTTTTCAGAAAATTGAGATTATGCTGTTCACGGCAAATAGGTGGAGTAAAAGTGGAAACAGGGACAGATTTTATTTTTCTGGGCTCCAAAATCACTGTGGATGGTGATTGCAGCCATGAAATTAAAAGATTCTTACTCCTTGGGAGAAAAGCTACGACAAACCTAGCTGCTGCTGCTGCTAAGTCGCTTCAGCCGTGTCCAACTCTGTGCGAACCCATAGATGGCAGCCCACCAGGCTCCCCCATCCTTGGGATTCTCCAGGCAAGAACACTGGAGTGGGTTGCCATTTCCTTCTCCAAGGCATGAAAGTGAAAAGTCAAAGTGAAGTCGCTCAGTCGTGTCCGACTCTTCACAACCCCATGGACTGTAGCCTACCAGGCTCCTCCGCCCATGGGATTTTCCAGGCAAGAGTACTGGAGTGGGTTGCCACTGCCTTCTCCACGACAAACCTAGACAGTATACTAAAAAAGGAGAAACATAATTTTGCCAACTAAGGTTGATCCATATAGTCAAAGCTATGGTTTTTCCAGTAGTCATGTACGGATATGAAAGCTGGACCATAGAGAAGGCCGAGAGCCAAGGAACTGATGCTTTCAAAGTGTGGTACTGGAGAAGACACTCTTGAGAGTCCCTTGGACTGCAAGGAGATAAAACCAGTCATTCCTAAAGGAAATCAACCCTGAATACTGATTGGAAGGACTTATGCTGAAGCTGAAACTCCAATACTTTGGGCACTTGATCCGAAGAGCTACTCACTGGAAAAGACCCTGATGCTGGGAAAGATTGAAGGCAGGAGGAGAAGGGGGAGACAGAGGATGAGAGGGTGATGGCTTCCCAGTGATGGCTGGCATCACTGACTCAACAGACGTGAGTTCAGGCAGAGTCTGGGAGATGGTGATGGAGAGGGAAGCCTGGCGTGCTGCAGTCCATGGGGTCACAAAGAGCCAGGCACAACTTAGTGACTGAACAATCTGCCTTTTCTCTCACTTATGTTGTAGATTTAGCTCTTCCCCATTGCCATGAAATCTATATTATTTTTAATTGCTGCACAGATTTTCATGATATGAATACACTACAATTTAACTAATAAGTAATTACTGTACATTTGAATTATTTCCAATATTTATTATAAATACTACTATTTATATATCTATCTATATCTATCTATCTATCTATCTATCTATCTTTGCTCACAGCTCTAATCTGGATTCTTAGTGCAGATTTCTAAATATGGAATTACAGTTTAAAGGAATTACACATTTTTGAGAACCAGAGCCATCTTATTTGGACCAGTTTTGTTTTGTTTCGTTGATGCTTGCCTCAAGATACAGACACGGAGCTGTGTATGAAAACGTAACTGTGCTCTGAGCAGAGGGTGGCAGGGCTCTGCGTTTTTCTGCATTCCTCTTCCCAGCAATACCCAGCAATCTGTGAACACTTCTGGCTATAAAAAAGCCACAGGAACATAAAGCCTTAGTATGTTTCTGTAAAGACTAAACCAGCTTTCTCTTTAGCATAAAGGCATTTTTAAATGGAAAGAATATTACTTGGTAAATATAAATATTTGTAATTATCAGTATGCACAATATCCAAATTTTATTAATATAACTCTTAGGACCAAACAAATAAGCCCATCTGTTTACACAGGATTTATAATGACTAAATAGTTGTGAGAAATAACACAAACATTGTTAAAACGTGCAGGATCAGTGAATGCTTGCTCTGCAGTGGAAATGCCTGGTTCAGGGCTCTCCCTGGATTCTGCAGATTCCATGGATGATGACATGGTTTTCCAAGTCATTAACCAGGGCACAGCTTTGGGGCCAAATGAGAAGCAACATCCAAATCATTCTAAGAGTTGGGATGATTGGTGGAGCTGACAAAGGAAACACGCTCTGTCATTCAGCACTGTGGGAGCATTTGGGGAGTGTGCTTGCCTGTGAAGACTCATGGTTCACTGAGTCCATTGTTTCACGAAGGCCTGTGTTTCACTGATACTAAGAGAAGAGGGTGAACTCTGCCCATACATGGGCTACTTAGGTAACACTGTCAAAGACATTTCCATTGTTTTTTTCTTTTTTTTCCTTAGAACTTTATTCGGCCCTTTTTTGGCATACCACACAACTTGCAGGATATCAGTTCACCAAGCAGGAACTGAACCCGAACCATGGCAGTGAAAGCGCCAAATCCTAACCACTAGACCATCAAGGAGCTCCCCTATTCTGCCCATTTTTTTTTTTTTTAATAAAAAGTTTTTGTGTATTGCATTAGAGAAAAACATAAGCAAAAAGAAGAAAATAAACATCACCCCACCAGGACTCTTTTGCTTGCAAGAGACAGAAACTCAATTCAAAGCTAGTTGAAACTCAAGATAATAAAGTAATGTAATGTCTAGGCTTCCCTGGTGGCTCAGAGGTTAAAGCGTCTGCCTCCATTGCGGGAGACCCGGGTTCAATCCCTGGGTTGGGAAGATCCCCTGGAGAAGGAAATGGCAATCCACTCCAGTATTCTTGCCTGGAGAATCCCATGGACGGAGAACTCTTGTAGGTTACAGTCCACGGGGTGGCAAAGAGTCGGACACGACTGAGCAACTTCACATCACATCACATCAATGTCTAGGTCAAGGTCAGAGTGGAGCTGACCTCAAGGTGGGCTGAATCCCAGGATGCTCACAGCATGAGGGTTCTCTCTCTAAGTCTTGGACTCTGTTGGTCCATCTGTCACATGTTCTCAGACTCAGATTGCAGAAGTCATGCCACCAGAATTCTAGATTTCATGCTCATGGATTATCATCCAAGGGGAAAGAGATAGCTACATCTGTACCTCAGTTTGGGAAGTTTTGGGGAAAGACCCTAATAGGTTAGACCCCGAGACAAGGCTTTCAGTGCAGGTAGAGTATTTGGGAAAGGGTACAAGGGAGCACAGATGAGGGGGCAAAGAAAGTTCACCAGATGGGAGAAGAGTCAACAGGGTGTTAATGAGTGAGTTACCACTGTGGGCAACTGGAGTGCAGGTCTGGTGGGTCCCTCAGAGGCACCATATGGAACGTAGGTCAGTTTTCTCCCTCCAGGGGACAGGGAAGCCAGGAGGCGATTTGTCCACAGACTCTCATCCCTAACTGGCTGAGGATGGTCCCTGAGGGCGTCAATCCCCAGCACTTGTGAACACTCTGCACTTGGGTTGAGCCAGGTTTCTATAGCACTGGAAAAATGTTTCAGATAGAAAAACAAGAGAGACGTGGGTGTTGGAGGTGGGAAGCCGTCAGTATCCTGGGAACTGCCCAGCACTGCTGCAGGTGAGCTCCGAGAAGGGACAGAGCAGTGTGGGTGGATATCAGGAGCACTTTAGTTTACTGCCCATTGAGACAGTCACTGATTGGTCCAGGCTTGGTCACATGCCCATTTCTTGGGTGCAGTGAGGCAGCATGCTGCGAATGGAAGCTCCATCCTGGCCTCATGGAGGGGGAAGAAATTTCCCACCCAAAAAAGGAGGACAGTCAATTACAGTTATCAATATAAGTGCAGGAGAGATGATGGACATCATTATAATTATAAAAGATATTCACTTCCAAATTTTAATTCTATTATAGGATTATAGCCATTGAATGTCTTAGTAAATATCCTTCCAGACTGTACATATTTACGCATTTTTCTTTCTAAACTGGAAACATGTCATCTATGTATACTTTCACTTTTTCTTAATAGGATGTAATCCTGTCAATATATAGTGAACACTTTTCTCTACATGAAGATATTGTAGAAATATAAAAAACATATCAGCCAATATATTAAAAAATTTTTGTACTAGATTATTTGATTAAAAGTGGAGTTGAAGGATGAATACATGAAATCCCATCCCCAGTATTCTCTCTGCCCAGATGAAGAAGTGTTAGTGGTCGAACTGAGGGTATCAGAAGAAGCAATGCTAGAAAAGCACCAATTTTGGAATTATAGGGCTTGGGGTTTGAAGTTTAATTTTTAATATGGCCTTGGTCAATGTATTTAACCTTACAAAACCTCATATCTTAATTTACACATAGTAAAGGCGATGGCACCCCACTCCAGCACTCTTGCCTGGAGAATCCCATGGACGGAGGAGCCTGGTGGGCTGCAGTGCATGGGGTCGCTAAGGGTCGGACTCGACTGAGCGACTTCCCTTTCACTTTTCACTTTCATACTTTGGAGAAGGAAATGGCAACCCACTCCAGTGTTCTTGCCTCGAGAATCCCAGGGACAGGGGAGCCTGGTGGGCTGCCATCTACCGGGTCGCACAGAGTCGGATACGACTGAAGTGACTTAGCAGCAAAGGCTAAGTATTTAGCCTTTACTAACTTCCCTAACTTTACTAACTTGGGGCTTCCCTGGTGGCTCAGAGAGTAAAGCATCTGCCTGCAATGCGGGAGACCTGGGTTCAATCCCCAGGTCAGGAAGATCCCCCGGAGAAGGAAGTAGAAACCCACTCTAGTACTCTTGCCTGGAAAATTCCCTGGATGGAGGAACCTGGTAGGCTACAGTCCATCGGATCATAAAGAGTCGCATACAACTGAGCAACTTCACTTCTCAAAGGCTAAACGAAATGGCAGCTCTTACTATTATCGTCTGTAATATAATGTCCATCACTCCTTACTGAGAGCATTGTTCTAAGGCTTGAATTAGGTCATTCAAATAATATGCCCAGGAGAGAGCTAGAGACATAGTGGGTCTTAATTAATGATAATGTGTGCTGTGATCCCTTGGTCTTACTTTAAGGCAGACTTTCCTGCCAGGAAAATATTTTGGGCACCATAGCAATCAAAGGAGTCGTTGTTCAGTTTCTAAGTTGTGTCCGACTCTTTGCGACTCCATGGACTGCAGCACACCAGGGTTCCCTGCCCTTCACTATCTCCTGGCATTTGCTCAGACTCACGTCCGTTGAGTTAATAATGCCATCCAACCATCTCATCCTCTGTCACCCTCTTCTTCTCATGCCCTCAGTCCTTCTCAGCATCAGGGTCTTTTCCAATGAGTCAACTCTTTGCATCAGGTGGCCAAAATATTAGGGCTTCAGCTTCAGTCTTTCCAATAAATATTCAGGTTTGATTTCTTTTAGGATAGACTGGTTTTACCTCCTTGCAGTCCAAGAGACTCTCAAGAGTCTTGTCCAGCACCATAGTTTGAGAGCATCATTCTTTGGTGCTCAGCTTTCTTTATGGTCCAACTCTCACATATGTATATGACCACTGGAAAAACCATAGCTTGACTATATGGACCCTTCTTGGTAAAAGGGGTGCGTTATGCCTAAAGAACCTTCCAAACTCAAAGACTTTTTACTTGGCTACCGACTTCCCTGAAATTCTACCAATTCAAAGTTCATTTAGGAGCATAACCAAGTTTTTTTTAAACTTTAACATACTCCATGAACAACTAATTACACATTTACATCCTGGTGTAAACTTTATTATATGGCTTTCCTCTTACAGCTAGTTGACACCTGCAGTATCCACAAACAAAAACCCTTGTTAACAAAGATAGGAGTGGACAGACAGTGTTGTACCATAAGCTATAGTAGTGGAGGCCCCAAACAGTAGACATATTTGTGCTGTCAGAAGAGAACATGATGTTTCTGATCCTTGTAGCTTTTGGAAGAGAGGTATCAGGAGGTGCAAAGATGCCTTAGAAAGGTAAACTTTCTCTGTGATTTTTCAACTACTTTCAATCTGAGAAAGGTAAACTTTCTGTCTTGTTTTTCAACTATTGTCAGTCCCCTAAAATTACTAATAAGAATGAATGAATTTGTTCCAATTGACTTGAGTTCCAATTTTCCATCTTTTCCCCTAGCTGTAGATGGAAATGCTCTAAATTAGGTATCAGATGCCCTGAGTCTAGCACCAGTGAATTGTGCTGCCTTGGATAAATTACACATTTCTCTGAGACTCACTTTCTGCAGTTGGAAGGAGATAATAAATCTTGTTGTTTATTATCTCAAATAATAAACAAGTCTCAAAGCTAACTCTCAAAGCTGAGGTAAAGATCAAATAAGATAATGGAATGGAGAGAGCTAAGTGATTATAAAATACCATGCGATCGTGGGAACCTGAAGCCCTATATTCCAATATTCAAGGGCCGAATGCCCACACCTCTGGGCTGAATCACAAGTGTCTGTGTGTGTGTGTTTTGCGGAGAAGAAAGTGAAAGTGAAAGTTGCTCAGTAATGTCTGATTGTTTGCGACCTCATAGACTGTATAATCCGTAGAATTATCCGGGCCAGAATACTGGAGTTAGGCGCAACAAGATTTACTATCTCCTTCCAACTGCAGAAAGTGAGTCTCAGAGAGATGTATAATTTATCCAAGTGGGTAGCCTTTCCCTTCTCTAGGGGATCTTCCCAACCCAGGGATCGAACCCAGGTCTCCCACATTGCAGGTGCATTCTTTACCAGCTGAGCCACAAGGGAAGCCCAAGAATACTGGAGTGGGTAGCCTATCCCTTCTCCTGTGGACTTTCCCAACCCAGGAATTGAACTAGGGTCTCCTACATTGCAGGTAGATTCTTTACCAACTGAGCTATGAGGGAAGCAGGAGAAGGGTGTTTCTTAAAAAGGAGCATAATCAAGGTTACTTAGCAAGGAATGGACCATTGTCAGGCCCAGAATGAGAAAAAGATGCCATGAGCTGCGTGAGGCAGTCTGCTAGATGTATCTCACTCTTCTTTTCCCGTAATAATTAAGTTTAGCTGGGCACATGGCAACCCAGTTAAAGATGACATATCTAAGGGACTTCCCTGGTGGCCCAGTGGTTAAGAGTTTGCACTTCCAATGCAGAGTACAGGGAACTAGTCAGGGAACTAAGATCCCACATACCATGCAGTACAGCCAGAAAAAAAAAAACAGCAACAAAAAGCAAACTGTATCATGTGTTTGTATGACTGAATCCCTTTGCTGTCCACCTGAAACTGTCAGAACATACTCCAATAAAAAACAAAAAGCTAAAAATAAAAGAAATCCGCCCCCACACCCACTGCCAAACACAACAGCAACAACAACAAAAAAGGATGTATCTAAGCCTTCCTTATAGCTCGGTGAGCCCTTGTTACTGACTTCTGGCCAAGTGAGATATGAGCTAATGATGGGTGAACTCAGGGTCTTAACTTAAAACCTTGAGCATACGCTCTCCGTTCCTGCTAGGTAAGAGATGATGGCCACCACTGTGCGCCTACAAGGAAGAGCCACATGTTAACAGCAGGGCTGCCTATCAACTTAGCACCCCTTCACTCATGCCTCTACTATGACATAAAGACAAACTCTTATCTAGTTTAAGGTACTGATATTTGGGGTCTGTTAGTTACAGCAGCTCAGACTTTACCCTAACACACTGGACATTCCATACAACATCAACATGGGGCAGTGTCCCTGCAACTGATTGAAGGATTCCTTGCCTCTTTGATTTACTGGACGACCGATGAGACATTTCTCTTGAAAGCCATATCTGTCAGGATGGCCTGCAAGGTCACATCCACGAGGCAAGCAGCGTCTATCTCAGATTGAAAGCAGAGCCTGAGTCGCCGCCTCTGCTCCTTTATTCTGTGCTGCTGTTGAGCTAGACTCCCAGGGGCAGAGTAGAGTATGTGTTCATTAATTGTATCCACCCATAATGATAATGGGTCTCTGCATGCCTGCTAGGATCCAGACAGAGTTTGGTACTTTACATCCATATCATTCCCTGGTAGCTCAGCTGGTAAAGAATCCACCTGCAATGCAGGAGACCCTGGTTTGATTCCTGGGTTGGGATCATCCCCTGGAGAAGGGATAGGCTACCCACTCCAGAATTCTTGGGCTTCCTCAGTGGCTTAGATCATAAAGAATCTGCAATGCATGAGACATGGGTTTGATCCCTGGGTTGGAAAGATCCCCTGGAGAAGGGAATAGCTACCCACTCCAGTATTCTGGTCTAGAGAATTTCATGGACTGTAATTTATCATCGTTTAAGCTTCCCTGGTTGGTCAGATGATAAAGAGTCTGCCTGCAATGCGGGAGACCCACATTCAATCTCTGGGTGGAGAAGATCCATAGAGAAGGAAATGGCAACCCACTCCAGTATTTTTGCCTGGAGAGTCCCAGGGACGGCAGAGCCTGGTGGGCTGCCATCTATAGGGTCACACAGAGCTGGACACGACTGAAGCGACTTAGCAGCAGCAGCAGCAGAGTCCTATTTCCTGAAAACCTTCCAATGCCTACAATGATAATACTATCAAAAACAAACAAAAAGCATTTAGGCCTACCTTGATAATCCAGGATAATCTCTCCATCTCAAAACTCTCAATCACATCTGCAAAGTTCTCACTTTCTCTCTTGTCATATGATAACATTCACAGGTTCCAGGAATTAGACAAGGGCATCTTTTAGGGGAACATTGTTCAGCCTATTGATCTGTCTTCTGGGCTCCAAAGATGCATGCCTGTCCCACACAGGCAAAATGCATTGACCCCAACCCTACATTCCCCCAAATTTCAGCCCATTAAAGCATCAGTGTGTCTGAAACTCCCATCTAAATATCATCAACCCAGACTTCCCTGGTGGGCCAGTGATTAAGAATCTGCCTGCCTATGCAGGTAACATGAATTTGGTCCCTGGTTCAGGTGGATCCCACATGCCGTGGGGCAAGTGAGCCCATGCACCATACATAACTATTGAGCCCGCATGCTCTAGAGCCTGTACTCTGCAACAGGAGACACCAAGAGAAGCCACCGCGATGAAAACCCCTCACACGGCAACTAGAGTAGCTCCTGCTCACTACAACCAGAGCAAGTCCACAGGCAGCAGCAGCAAAGACCCAGTGCAGCCCAAGCTGAATACATAAATAAGTTAAAAAAATAAATATCATCAGCTCAAAGTCCCCAAATCTCATCATTTAAATCATCTAAATCAAGCATGAGACTCTGTATGATAACATCCTAGGCCAGAATCCCCCTCCATCTGTGAACCTATGAAATTAGAAAGCCAGTCATCTGCTCCCAAAATGGTGGGGTGGGCAGTGACAGACATTCCCATTCCAAAGGGAGAAAAGGCAAAGAAGAAAGAGTCAAAACACAGCAGGGCAAACTCCATTAGGTTTCAAGGCTTGGGGATGATCCTCTGGGTTGGAAGCTCTGTTCTCGGGGCCCATGACTTGAGGCAGGTGCTATTATTATGTTCACTTTACAGATAAGAGAAAGGAGGTGAGGAACCTGGAGAAGATCCTACCAGCAGTCTGACGACAGGGCCTCCGTCCACAGAGGTTCTGCATTTACAGAGGGCCCCAGAAAGGCATAGGGGGGTTGGCTGTTGCAACTTACAAACATTTGCCTAGACACAGAAAACAGACTGTGGGTGCAGTGGGGGAAGGAGAGGGTGGGATGAATTAAAAGAGAGGCGTGGAAACAGATACACTACTGTATGTATGGAGAAGAGCCCCCAGTGGGAATTTGCTATATGACCCAGGGGTGGGATAGGGTGGGAAGTGGGAAGGAGTTTCAAGAGGGAGGGGATAAGTGTATACTGACTCACACTGATGACTCACACTGATGTGTGGCAGAAATCAACACAATATTGTGAAGCAATTATCCTTCAATTAAAAATATATTTTTTTAACTTAACAAAAGCCCTGCCTAATTACATAGTCTTAAAAAATGTTTTTGAACTAAGCAAAGCATATGTGGAGCTGTACTTTGCCCTCTCTGCCTAAACACTTCGTTTGCAGCTATCATTTTGACCAAAACCAGGCTTCTCAAACCATAAGGACTTGAATGGGAGACCCCTGACAAAATGGAGGCAGTTTTGCAATCATCCAGGAAACCTTCCCATACTGGTTATGCGTGTTATGAGCTTTCAGGCTGGTTGACATTGTAGGCTTTCGAGTCAGACCTAGTTTGGCATCTGATTTTTTAGTTCAATGACCATTGTAAGTTATTTTTAACCTCTCTCAGCTTTGGTTTCGTTTTTTGAAAGTGAGGTAATGATGAAACCTACTTCTGGCTTGCTGGCAATGAATACTGTAATGACATATGGAGTACTTGGCACCATCCTTAATAAACATGATCAATTGCTAATATTATTACTGCTGTTGTTGTTATTTCTCTGCTGATGGAATGCTCTCTGGAGCTGACATCCTTCCAGAAGGATAGTTCAAAGTCTCTGGTCCAGAGACTAAAAATCTTTTTAAAATACATTTTTTTTTTTCTTTTTTCTGGCCATGCTGCACACGTGACATGGAAGATCTTAGTTCCCTGACCAGGGATGAACCCAAGCTCCTGCAGTGGAAGAGTAGCATTTTAATCGACGTGGACCTTGAGGGAAGTCTCTAAAACAGATTTTTGAAAAAACTCCCTCATGTAGCTTTAGCAGTGTATTATTCAAAATATCAAATCCCTGTGCCCTTTTCACATTCTTCCTGAAAAGCAGTAACTGGAAATATTAAATAAATTCAATTTTCATCCTTTTAGATTTCACAAAAATGTGTACTTCCCCCCATTCCTCTTCTCTTTCCCTTGGTTCTATGTGTGATAAGGAAAAACACCTTCAGTGAATAAAAAGTTAGCAGACTTGTAAACCGGCTTTCCAATTACTGAGCTTCTATAACAACGACAAAAAAAGAAGCCATACTAGCTCAAGGTGAATGGAAAAGAAGGAGATAAGAAAGTAAATTATCATGAAGATCGATGATAGTAGCTTTCTGAAGACCCAGCTAGTACTTTTCCCATCTTACTTGTCAGCAGACACGAGGGAATAAAGCTGCACACTCACCACAAAATACACATATGCAATCATCCTTGCGCTAGATCTTCCCTCACTGCTTTTACACAAACACACATACATGCAAACACACACTGCAAAGAATAGCTTGGTCATGTGGTTCCAGCCCAAGTGAAGGCTGAGGATGAACTGAAAGTCCCGAGAGTGGAAATGGCCCTGCTAACAGTGTGAGTGGCAAGAGAAAGCATCCTGGGTCAAAAGGAAAGAAGGAAGACTCTGGGGGAGTGATTATCTGGAATCAGCGTGCTTTGATTCATTGGTACTTTCCACGTTCCGTCTCTGATTACAGACTCCATCTTCAGAAGGCCAGATTTGGACAAGGACAGGGCAAACTGCTAAGGCCCAGCACTGACTGCTGAATAGCTCTGGGCGGCTCTACTGATTATCTTCTTCACTGAGTGGATAGCCAGGGGCTTTATGAGCACACAGGTATTTGTTCTTTGAGCCAACTATGGGAATTTTCCTGCAGTACCCCTCTAGCCTAGGTATGACCTAAATCAAATCCCTTATGATTATACAGTGGAAGTGAGGAATAGATTTAAGGGCCTAGATCTGACAGATAGAGTGCCTGATGAACTATGGAATGAGGTTCGTGACATTGTACGGGAGACAAGGATCAAGACCATCCCCATGGAAAAGAAATGCAAAAAAGCAAAATGGCTGTCTGGGGAGGCCTTACAAATAGCTGTGGAAAGAAGAGAAGCGAAAAGCAAAGGAGAAAAGGAAAGATATAAGCATCTGAATGCAGAGTTCCAAAGAATAGCAAGGAGAGATAAGAAAGCCTCCCTCAGCAATCAATGCAAAGAAACAGAGGAAAACAACAGAATGGGAAAGACTAGAGATCTCTTCAAGAAAATTAGAGATACCAAGGGAACATTTCATGCAAAGATGGGCTCGATAAAGGACAGAAATGGTATGGACCTAACAGAAGCAGAAGATATTAAGAAGAGGTGGCAAGAATACACAGAAGAACTGTACAAAAAAGAGCTTCACGACCCAGATAATCACGATGGTGTGATCACTCACCTAGAGCCAGACATCCTGGAATGTGAAGTCAATTGGGCCTTAGGAAGCATCACTATGAACAAAGCTAGTGGAGGTGATGGAATTCCAGTTGAGCTATTTCAAATCCTGAAAGATGATGCTGTGAAAGTGCTGCACTCAATATGCCAGCAAATTTGGAAAACTCAGCAGTGGCCACAGGACTGGAAAAGGTCAGTTTTCATTCCAATCCCAAAGAAAGGCAATGCCAAAGAATGCTCAAACTACCCCACAATTGCACTCATCTCACACACTAGTAAAGTAATGCTCAAAATTCTCCAAGCCAGGATTCAGTAGTACATGAACCGTGAACTTCCAGATGTTCAAGCTGGTTTTAGAAAAGCCAGAGGAACCAGAGACCAAATTGCCAATATCTGCTGAATCATGGAAAAAGCAAGCGAGTTCCAGAAAATCATCTATTTCTGCTTTATTGACTATGCCAAAGCCTTTGACTGTGTGGATCACAGTAAACTGTGGAAAATTCTGAAAGAGATGGGAATACCAGACCACCTGACCTGCCTCTTGAGAAACCTATATGCAGATCAGGAAGCAACAGTTAGAATTGTTCCATGGAACAACTGACTGGTCCCAAACAGGAAAAGGATTATGTCAAGGCTGTATATTGTAACCCTGCTTATTTAACTTATATGCAGAGTACATCATGAGAAATGCTGGACTGGAAGAAGCACAAGCTGGAATCAAGATTGCCGGGAGAAATATCAATAACCTCAGATATGCAGATGACACCACCTTTATCGCAGAAAGTGAAGAAGAACTAAAGAGCCTCTTGATGAAAGTGAAAGAGGAGAGTTAAAAAGTTGGCTTAAAGATCAAAATACAGAAATCTAAGATCATGGCATCTGGTCCCATCACTTCATGGGAAATAGATGTGAAACAGTGGAAACAGTGTCAGAGTTTATTTTCTGGGGCTCCAAAATTATGGCAGATGATAATTATAGCCATGATATTAAAAGATGCTTACTCCTTGGAAGGAAAGTTATGAGCAACCTAGATAGTATGTTGAAAAGCAGAGATATTACTTTGCCAACAAACATCCGTCTAGTCAAGGCTCTGTTTTTTCCAGAAGTCACGTATGGATGTGAGAGTTGGACTGTGAAGAAAGCTGAGTGCTGAAGAATTGATGCTTTTGAACTGTGGTGTTGGAGAAGACTCTTGAGAGTCCCAGTCTATCCTAAAGGAGATCAGTCCTGGGTGTTCATTGGAAGGACTGATGCTGAAGGGGAAACTCCAATACTTTGGCCACCTCATGTGAAGAGTTGACTCATTGGAAGAGACTCTGATGCTGGGAGGGATTGGGGGCAGGAGGAGAAGGGGATGACAGAGGATGAGATGGCTGGATGGCATCACCGACTTGATGGACATGAGTTTGAGTGAACTCCAGGAGTTGGTGATGGACAGGGAGGCCTGGCGTGCTGTGATTCTTTGGGTTGCAGAGTCGGACATGACTTACTGACTGAACTGAACTGAATGATTAGTGATGTTGAGCATCTTTTCATGCATTTTTTTGCTGTCTGAATATCTTCTGTGGAAAAATGTCTATTCAAGTCTTTTGCCCATTTTTAAATCAGGGTGTTTGTTTTTTTGTTGCTGATGAGCCCATATTTGTTAACAGGTAAGATATTTTTACTGTCATGAACTTTACTTTGGGGAAAGATATTGACTGGTGCTTTATTTATTTTCTGCTTTTCTCTCTCCATCATAGTTCCCCATCAATTATTATTTATTGCTGTCCTATTTCATCCTGTTCTCAGATCGACCCAGCAGATCCATTCCTTCTCTTCCCCTCCCACATCCCTTGTTCTGGACTCTTGTCTTTTTAACCATTGATTCCTTGGATGGAGAGTTTTACTTAAGCCAGCTGTCCCATGTTGCTTTCTTTTTGTTCCTAAGGATTGTCATCTGCTTTCTGATTTTAGCCACAATTCCTCCACTGGAGCTGCATATGGGAAGTCCAGGAGCTTCTGACTCCACATTTTTGTTGTTGTTGTTGTAGGATTGGCACTAATGATGACTTCTTCCTTCTTGAGGCTCCTTTGGTCCCTGGGACACTTCTCTGTGAAGGGAGTGAGCAGTGGGTTTAGAACTATGGGCCTTTGCCTGGCTATAGATGCCAGCTTTGACCATGAACTCACTCTAGGACCCAGGCTGGTGACTTCATTCTGTGGGATTTCCCTCAGTGAAGGAGATCGTTAACACCCACCTCGGAGATGTGTGATGAGCATGGAATGAGTTATCACATGAAACCTGCTTAGATGCAGTAGTTCACACACAGGCAGTGTTAATTTTTAGCTACTACTGGGACACTACAGTTGGTCCTCTAAATCAGTGGGCTCTGTATCTTTGAATTTAACCAACTATGGATAGAAAATATTCAGGAAGAGAAATTATGAAAAGTATCTAAAAGCAAACCTTGACTTTGCCTTGTACCTGCCAGTGTTGATGTAGCACTTGGATTGTATTAGAGATGTATCATCTCTAGTAATCCAGGGATGACTTAAAGTATACAGGAGGATGTGCATAGATTATATGCAAATACTTTGCCATTTTATAAGAGAATTGAGCTTCCTTGGATTTTGGTGTCTGCAGGGGTGCTCGACCCAGCCTCCCGTAGACACGGAGGGGTGAATGTAATTGGTTTTCCTCTTATGTGTCCAGTTGATGCTTTTTCACCTCCGTTGGTTCCCCTCCTGACTCTTGTTTACTAAATAATTCTGTTCTTTGCTCCTCATTGTTCTTTTCCTAGACATTGTCTTGCTTTTGTCATTTTAATGTCCACCTTTATGCAGACAGATTCTCACCAGGTCACCTCTCTACCGTTTAAAAGGAGACTTCTTGTAGCAGGAAACTGCTGTATAGACATATTTTGGGGAGGACATTTTGACCCTTGTCAAAGCACTCCATGTCGGCTTGCCCCCTCACTATCTCATGCACAGCCATGTCAGTTCCATTTAAAGCCTGGACAAATTTGATCTTTCACTTATTTCCATAAATTGCATTAAAAAATTTTTTTTGAGTGTTTTTGATGTAGGCCTTTCTTTATAAAGCATTTGTGGAATTTGTTACAATATTGCTTTTGTATTATTTTTTGATTTTTGTGGCCATGAGACATGTGGAATCTTAGCTCCTTGACCAGGGATCAAACCTGCACCCTCTGCATTGGAAGGTAAAGTCTCAACTACTGGACTGCCAGGGCAGTCCCTGAATTTCATTATTTTGAAGATGAAATCACAAGTGTCACCCTGCACCATGCACCTAACAGGACCATGTTAAGTGATTATATTCTGAGCGAATGTAAGAAGGGATGGTGGGGCTTTACAAATCAAACAAACTAATGTCATGGAAGTCTTAGGAATGATCTAGAATAGAGCCTGGTGCTTACTAGTTCCTATACTATGAGGTACTTTATTAACTTTTGCAAAAACTTTAGGAGGGAGGTAGTATTATCTTCTCTTTTAAGAAATTTTCCTTTTCTCGTTTATAGAGAAAATAGGCTTAAGAAGGTATACCTGGAGTCTCATAACTAGCAAGTGACTGACTTAAGATTTGGCCCAGTTCCTTGGGTTCCAAACACAGAACTCTTTAACATCTTGATTATCTTTTATATGTATCATTTCCCATTTTCCATTTCTCATTTTATTCTTTCCTGCCCTCTTCTTATATTTCTTAGATACGCTAGAGCTTAGTTCCTTTCAAAGAGATGATGTGTGTGATTTATCAATAATATCGCATTTTAATGTCTGAATGAATTCAATCCTGCTTTTAGTTTTATTCTCTCTCTTTTCTGTGATTTTCATTTGTTGTCTAAATTCTTTTATGAGCTGAGTCCTTTGCTCTCCTTCTTTTCTTTAATAATGAAAATACTTAAGGCTATACATTTGCCTTTGAAAGCAACTTAGAGCACATTCTAAAGGATCTTATCTAGTGTTCTTTTTTGTTTTATAAGTAATCTGTTATTGCATCTTTAATATCTTCTTTTCACCTTATAGTTAATTTTCTTTATTTCTAAGGGACTGCGATTTTATGACCTTTTTAAAAAGTGTTAGTCTCTCAGTCATGTCCAACTCTTTGTGACCCCATGGACTGTAGTCTGCCAGGCTCCTGTCCATGGAATTTTCCAGGCAAGAATACTGAAGTGGGTAGTATTCCATTCTTGTTAAACTTAATGTTACTTCTTGGTTTTAGCTTATTGCTGTGATGATGGCCCATTGTTTTCCTCTTAAGTCTGTATACAGATATATTGCTATTTAGAAATATGCGTAGTTATAATTATGGAAATGCTGGTTTGAAATGAAAATGAGCAGGATTTGAAAACAGTGCTTATAATTCAGTTCAGTTCAGTTCAGTCGCTCAGTCGTGTCCGACTCTTTGCGACCCCATGAATCGCAGCACGCCAGGCCTCCCTGTCCATCACCATCTCCTGGAGTTCACTCAAACTCACGTCCATCGAGTTGGTGATGCCATCCAGCCATCTCCTCCTCTGTCGTCCCCTTCTCCTCCTGCCCCCAATCCCTCCCAGCATCAGAGTCTTTTCCAATGAGTCAACTCTTCGCATGAGGTGGCCAAAGTACTGGAGTTTCAGCTTCAGCATATAATTCACTTACTTTAGTTTAAATTTTGAGTTCTTGTTTCTCCAACTGATGTGCTTTGTTTCTTTTATTATTAAAATAAAATATATATTCTCAATAAAATTCTTAGGGCATATTTCTAGCTTTGATTTTTATAGGAAAATGGTTCCAGCCTGTTCTGTAACAAGCAGCACACAGTGAGAAAATGAGGAGCTGTTGTTAAGTTGAACAGTAGGACTAGCTAACAAACCCATCAACGTTTAACAATTTTAATGAGCTTTTCCAAAATGTCATATTTTCACTTTGAATCATTTCACATTAAAATCTATGGTCTTCCTGCCAATGCTATATTTAATGAAGCTGTGTGCTTTCAGCTAGATTTGGATCAAAGTGAATGTGAGTGAGCTGGAAGGAGAATCCATTACAAACCCATGTCTGAGGGGAAATTTCCTGAGCATGTGGGACTAGGTTCTATTCATTCCTTCGGGGCAATCTTAGCCACAGTCCCTGATGTCCCAAGGCAGTGAGTCATTCAGGACTACTTGGGAATTGGTAAGTTAGGTCAGTGAAATGTCTGTCTCACATATTTCTCCTTCTTCCACAGATTCATGGTGTCTGTGCCGGGTTTCCAAGGGAGAAACCATGAAATACACAAGGAAGTGACTGGCATTTGATCCAGGAGATGATGTTTGCATGTTAGTATTTCCTTTTTCATTTCAGGAAAGGTGGTTTATGTAGATTTACTGACAAGCTATGATGACCTAGAGGTGGCAGAGTGTCGACTTAAAAAAAAATAGTCACAACTTAGAAAGTGAGAGTTATATTTTATTTGGTGGGAATTTTTAGGACTTCAAGCCTGGGAGACAACATTTCAAGTGACTCTGAGAGAACTGTTCCAAGGAAGTGAAGAGGGGAGCCAGGTTATGTAGAAGTTTTGCAGCAAAAGGCAGGTAGTCTGAACATCAAAAGATTGTCGTTAGTTAAGGAAAAGCAGGTATCTCAAGGAATTTGGCACTTTTCTCTGTATGGGAAGATGCAAGAGTCTGGGCTCACTGAAATAATTTCCTTTCATATGCATCTTAGCTGTCTGGGGCCAGTTGTTGTTCAGTCACTCAGTCGGGTCTGACTGCAACCCCATGGATTGCAGCACGCCAAGCTTCCTTTACTATCTCCAGGAGTGTGCTCAAACACATGTCCATTGAGTCAGTGATGCCATCCAACCATCACCCCCTGCTCCTCCTGCCCTCAACCTTTCTCAGCGTCAGTCTCTTTTCCAATGAGTCGGCTCTTTGTATCAGGTGGCCAAAGTATTGGAATTTCAGCTTCAGCATCAGTCCTTCCAATGAATATTAAGGGTTGATTTCCCTTAGGATTGATGGGCTTGATCTCCTTGCTGTTTAAGGAACTGTATCCTGTTTCTGTGTGTGTGTGTCCCTCCCCCCATAGCTCAGTACTGCCTTAGGGACTGGGTGGGCTGCCAGATCACAGGTATGGCTCTTCCTGGGTACCCTCAGGGCTCAGAAATTCACGTTTAGAGGGCCGGAGTTGCTGATGGCTGTGACAGTCTTGTTTATTGATATGGCAGGAAATACTCCGTTTCTCAGGAAGGGGGGGCAGTTCTGGAGAGGTAAGATGTGGCAGGAAAAACTAAGAAAGGAGGGGACACAGCTGAATGGAAGTACTCCCATCTGTTTTCGACTCTTGAATGTTGTAACCATCTGTCTGCTCTTCAATTACAGTTCCTGCTTTTCGAGCTTTCTTTAAACAGAAATAAAAACCTAGTGGGTAAAAATTATGGAAAAAACCGTTTTCCTTTCAAAATATTCATAGAGAGAGAAGGAAGTCTGTCCTGACAGATCTAAATGCAGTATGGCTTGTGGGTGGAATTCTGCCCAATACCCTGCTATTGTGTTTGCAGCTTAGCAAAACTTGCACAGGTGCATTGCTGATATTCAGGCAATTACTGCTTTGAGTAATTTTATTCATTTATTCACTTAGTAAATGCTGAAGTGTTCTAGGGCTGACATATCAAGGGACCAGAAGTGAGAGTCTTAAAGAATAGAAATTGCTTGTCTCACAGCTTTGGAGGCTGGAAGTCTGAGGTCAAGGTGTCTGCAGGACTGGCTTTGAGATCTGTGAGGGGGAAATCTGCTCCAGGCCTCTCCTTTCATTTTTCCTTTAAACATTTTTTTTGATTGGATGATAATTGATTTACAATGTTGTGTTGGTTTCTGCTGTACAACAAAGTAAATTAGCTATATGTATACATATGTCCTCTCCCTCTTGAGCTTCCCTCCCACCATTCCCCATCATACCCTTCTAGGTCATCACAGCACAGAGCTGGGCTCCCTGTCTTATACAGCAGCTTCCCACTAGCTTTCTGTTTTACGTATTGTTCAGTTGCTAAATGGTGTGTGACTCTTTGTGACCCCATGAACTGCAGCATGCCAGGCTTCCCTGTTTTTCATTATTTCCCAGAGCTTGCTCAAACTCTTGTCCATTGAGTCAGCGATGCCATCCAACCGTCTCATCCTCTGTCACCTCTTTCTCCTCCTGTCCTCAGTCTTTCCTAGCATCAGGATCTTTTCCAATGAGTTGGCTCTTTGCATCAGGTGGTCAAAGTATTGGAGCTTCAGCTTCAGCATCAGTCCTTCCAATGAATATTCAGGGTTGATTTCCTTTAGGATATACTGGCTTGGTCTCCTTGCCATCCGAGGTACTCTCAAGAGTCTTCTCCAGTGCCACAATTTGAAAGCATCAATTCTTTGGTGCTCAGTCTTCTTTATATAAGGTCTAACTCTCATATCCATATGTGACTGCTGCAAGAACCATAGCTTTGACTTATATTGACCTTTATTGGCAAAGTGATGCCTCTGCTTTTTAATATGCTATTTAGATTTGTCATAGCTTTTCTTCCAAGAAGTTAAGTGTCTTTTAATTTTATGTCTGCAGTCGCTGTCTGCAGTGATTTTGGAGCCCAAGAAAATAAAATCTGTCTCTGTTTCCACTTTTTCTCCATCTGTTTGCCATGAAGTGATGGGACTGGATGCCATGATCTTTGTTTTTTGAACGTTGAGTTTTAAGCCAGCTTTTTCACTCTCCTCTTTCACCCTCATCAAGAAAGAGGCTCTCTAGTTCTTCTTCAATTTCTGCCATCAGGATGGTATCATCTGCATATCTGAGATTGTTGATATTTCTCTCGGAAATCTTGATTTCAGCTTGTGATTCATCTAGCCTGGCATTTCGTATGAGGCTCAAATGGTAAAGAATCCACCTACAATGCAGGAGATCCAAGTTCAATTCTTGGGTTGGGAAGATCCCCTGGAGAAGGGAATGGCAACCCACTGTCGTATAGTATACTTGCTTGGAGAATCCCATGGACAGAGGAGCCTGGCAGGCTATAGTTCATGGGTTGCAAAGAGTCAGACATGACTGTGCAATTAACACTTTCATTTTTACTCTACATAGAAGTTAAATAAGCAAGGTGACAATATACATCCTTGATGCACTCCTTTCCCAATTTTGAACTAGTCCATTGTTCTATGTCTGGTTCTAACTGTTGTTTCTTGGCCTGCATACAAGTGTTTCTGGAGGCAGGTAATGTGGTCTGGTACTCCCATCTCTTGAAGAATTTTCCACAGTTGGCTGTGATCCACATAATCAAAGGCTTTAGCTCAGTCAATGAAGCAGAAGTAGATGTTGTTTTGGAATTCCCTTGCTTTCTCTATGATCCAATGGATGCTGGCAATTTGATCTCTGGTTCTTTTAGAAAAGGCAGAGGAACCAGGTATCAAATTTTACACATGGTAGTGCAAGTATGTCAGTGTTAGTATATGTGTGTCAGTGTTAGTATGTGTGTGTCAGTGGTAGTGTATATCTGTCTGTGGTAGTGTCTGTCTGTCTGTGGTAGTGTACATGTGTCTGGGGTAGGGTATATGTGTCTGTGGTAGTGTATATATCAATGCTACTGTCTCAATTCATCTCACTTTCCCTTTTCTCCACCTGTGAACGAGTTCTTTCTCTATGTCTGTGTTTCTATTCCTGCCCTGCAAATACCATCAGTACCATTTTTCTAGATTTCATATATATGTGCTAATATGCAATACTTGTTTCTTGCTTTCTGACTTGCTTCACTTTATATAACAGGCTCTAGGTGCTTTGATGACAATTTTTGACATTCCTTGGCTTATGGAAACATCACCTTGATCTCTTTCTTCATTGTCACTTGATGTTCTGTGTGTGTGTGTGTGTGTGTGTGTGCGCATGCGCATCTTTGTTCAAATTTCTGTTCACTAAGGATCCCAGTCATATTGGATCAGGGACCACCCTGCTCCAGTATGAGCTCATCTTAAGTAGTTACATCTGCAGCGACCCTGTTTCCACATGAGGCCACTTTCTGGGGTCCTGAGGGTTAGGACTTCATATGGATTAGGGGGAAGACAATTCAAACCAGTAACAGTAATATTTATTTACACACACAGTGAATGTTTAGTTTGATAGCCACAAGTTTGTTTTCTAAGTCTGTGAATCTGTTTCTTTTGTAAATAAGTTCATGTGTATTATTATTATTTTTAGATTCTGCATGTAAGTGATATCATATGACATTTGGTCTTCTCTGTCTGACTTAATTCACTCATTATGACAGTCTCTAGATCCATCTGTGTTGCTGCAAATGACAATATTTCATTCTTTTTAAACGGCTGAGTAGTATTCCGTTGCCACTGGAAAGTTTTAAGTGCTGGAATGATGCTGTGGGACTTGTGGTTTTGAGAAGTTCAGAGTCATGCAGCCTAGAGGCTGGAGTGAAGGCGATTGAGTCTAGTGTTCATGAGATTAAAGCAGTGAAAATGGGTTTGAGTTTGCTTCTTGTGGGCAAATTCAAAGACTCTTCAGCCTGAAAAAAGGAGTGGGATTTGAGATGTCTATGGATGTTCATAGGCTTTTGGATTTGGAGTGTGGAACAGGCTTCCCAGGTGGCACAGTGGTAAAGAATCTGCCTGCCAATGTGGGAAATGCAAGAGACTTGGTTTCGACCCCCGGGTTGGAAGGTCCCCCAGAGAAGGAACTGGCAACCCACTCCAATATTCTTGTCTGGGAAATCTCATGGACAGAGGAGCCTAGTGGGCTATAATCCATGGGGTTGCAAGAGTCTGACACAGCTTAGTGACTGAGTGTGCATGTATCAAAAAGTGTGGAAGGACAATATGGATTGAGGGATGATTCTGAGTATGACTGGTGAAGTAGATAAGTGAGACTGTGTTAAGTAAGAAGAGAGGGTCAAGAGCACACCTCAATTTTAGGGGCAAGATGAGGACAAGAGCTAACAAAGGAGAGTAGAATGAAAAATCAGAGTGCTTAGAGAAGAAACAGATGAGCAACTCTCAGCTGCAGCCTGTGGGATCTAATTCCCTGACCAGGAATTGAAGCCAGGTCCCTTGCATTGGGAGCAGAGTCTTAGCCACTTGACCACCAGGGAAATTCCGGTGGCTCAGTCTTGACACTATATCTTTTACAGTCTCATCTGATATATATGAAAATATCAGCAGTTTGATAGCCAAAAGGCATTTAGAATCTTTACTGAAATCTTTTATTTGTTTATTTTTGTCTGCATTGGATCTTTGTTGCTGAATGCAAGCTTTCTCTAGTTACTTGGTTTCTTTTGCTGCAAAGCTCAGGTGCACCCAGCGAACTTCAGTAGTTGTAGCATGTGGGCGCAGTAGCTGTGGTTCTGGGTCTCTAAAGCACAGGCTCAATAGTTGTGGCCTGTGGGCTTAGTTGCTCTGCAGCACGTGGAATCTTCCCAGACCAGGGATCAAACTTGTGTTCCCAGCATTGGCAGGCAGATTCTTAACCTCTGGACCACCACGGAAGTTCCCTGAAATCTTCCAAAGATCACCAAAGGCGATTCCATTCATAATGCAAAACAAAAGTTTAAATTCTCCCTCCTCCCACCCTGTAATCTTCTGCCTTCTGAGTTACCCTGTCCCCTTGCTCTAAATCCTCCCTGTGTCTCCAACCCTGCCTATCCCTTTCTTTGACCCTGGCACCTCTTATCTTCCATGTTGATATTCTTCTGTTCTACTGTATTTCTCAATTCTTCCCTCATCTGTGGCCCATAAAGGACAGAAATGGTATGGACCTGAAAGAAGCAGAAGATTTTAAGAAGAGGTGGCAAGAATACACAGAAGAACTGTACAAAAAAGATCTTCATTACCCAGATAATCACAATGGTGTGATCATTTGCCTAGAGCCAGACATCCTGGAATGTGAAGTCAAGTGGGCCTTAGGAAGCATCACTACAAACAAAGCTAGTGGAGGTGATGGAATTCCAGTTGAGCTATTTCAAATCCTGAAAGATGGTGCTGTGAAAGTGTGACACTCAATATGCCAGCAAATTTGGAAAACTCAGCAGTGGTCACAGGACTGAAAAAGGTCAGTTTTCATTCCAATCCCAAAGAAAGGCAATACCAAAGAATGCTCATACTACCACACAATTGCACTCATCTCACACGCCAGTAAAGTAATGCTCAAAATTCTCCAAGCCAGGCTTCAGCAGTACGTGAACCATGAACTTCCAGATGTTCAAGCTGGTTTTAGAAAAGGCAGAGGAACCAGAGATCCAGCATCTGCTGGATCATGGAAAAAGCAAGAGAGTTCCAGAAAAACATCTATCTCTGCTTTATTGACTATGTGAAAGCCTTTGACTGTGTGGATCACAATAAACTGTGGAAAAATCACTTGACCTGCCTTTCGAGAAACCTGTATGCAGGTCAGGAAGTAACAGTTAGAACTGTACATGGAACAACAGACTGGTTCCAAATTGGGAAAGGAGTACGGCAAGGCTGTATATTGTCACTGTGTTTATTTAACATATGCAGAGTACATCATGAGAAATGCTGGGCTGGAAGAAGCACAAGCTGGAATCAAGATTTCTGGGAGAAATATGAATAACCACAGATATGCAGAACAAGGCTGTATATTGTCACTGTGTTTATTTAACATATGCAGAGTACATCATGAGAAATGCTGGGCTGGAAGAAGCACAAGCTGGAATCAAGATTTCTGGGAGAAATATGAATAACCACAGATATGCAGATGACACCACCCTTATGGCAGAAATTGAAGAACAACTAAAGAGCCTCTTGATGCAAGTGAAAGAGGAGAGTGAAAAAGTTGGCTTAAAGCTCAACATTCAGAAAACTAAGATCATGGCATCTGGTCCTGTCACTTCATGGCAAATAGATGGGGAAACAATGGAAACAGTGTCAGACTTTATTTTTTGGAGCTCCAGAATCACTGTAGATGGTGATTGCAGCCATAAGATTAAAAGACACTTACTCCTTAAAGGGAAGTTATGACCAACCTAGATAGCATATTAAAAAACAGAGACATTACTTTGTCAACAAAGGTCTGTCTAGTCAAGGCTATGGTTTTTCCAGTAGTCATGTATGGATGTGAGAGTTGGACTATAAAGAAAGCTGAGCACCAAAGAATTGGTGCTTTTGAACTGTGGTATTGGAGAAGACTCTTGAGAGTCCCTTGGACTGCAAGGAGATCCAATCAGTCCATCCTAAAGGAGATCAGTCCTGGATGTTCATTGAAAGGACTGATGTTGAAACTGAAGCTCCAATACTTTGGCCACCTGATTAGAAGAGCTGACTCATTTGAAAAGACTCTGATGCTGGAAAAGATCGAGGGCAGGAGGGGAAGGGGCCGACAGAGGATGAGATGGTTGGATGGCATCACCAACTTAATGGATATGAGTTTGGGTAAACTCCGGGAGTTGATGGACAGGTGTGCTGCGGTTCATGGGGTCGCAAAGAGTCAAACACGACTGAGTGACTGAACTGAACTGTGACCTTAATTCCATGCAAGGAACATGTTGGTAATGGCAGTAATCTTGGCAGAGTGGGTCAGAGGAATAGCCTGTCAGTATTCCTCTGTTAACTGTTTCCTGACCCAAAGCAGATTAATGGTGACTTTTGCTAGAATGCTTTTAGATAAGCAACAGGAGCAGAAGCGGATTGCAGTGTGTTGAAGATTAATTCATTGGTAGATAAGACCATCCAAAGTGGTGAGTGGAGACTGTTTTTTCCAGAAGCTTGATTTGGAAACAAGAAAATAAGAGGCTTACTAGAAGATGCCAGGTTGCTTAGATAAGGTCCCTTAATTGTTTTTTTGGGGGGAAGAATGAAATTTTGTTTTGCAACCATACTTAAAGCAGAAATTCATGTAGGTAGTGGCTGTTATCTTAAGAGAAAAAACAATACCATTTGCGTTCCTTGTTATCAATATGTATTGTCATTGGAACTGATGAGGAGGAAATTCACAGTATACATCCCCCTCCCCAGCCAGAAACCTGGATCCCAGAACAGGAACATTTTCTGCTGTGTGTGTGTGCTCAGTTGTGTCTGACTCTTTGCAACCCCATGGACTGTAGCCCTCCAGGCTCCTCTGTCCATGGATTTCTCCATGCAGGGATAGTGAAGTGGGTAGCCATTCCCTTCTCCAGGGGATCTTCCTGACTCGAGGACTGAATCCACGTCTCTTGTGTCTCCTGCATTGGCAGGTGGGTTCTTTTCCACTCAAACCACCTGGGAAGCCCCAATTTCTACTTAGAGATGTTTAAACATTATGAGAACGGTGAGCTGTGAATGGGAGTCCACCTTGAGGGGAAGGAATGAGGAGAGTGATAGGGAATGATGCAGGGAAAAAGTGTCCTTTGTTTTGTGATCATAGACTTTCCCCAGATGATTTATTCAGCAAATATTTGTGCATCTCCCACCATTTCCTTCCAGTTGTGCTATTCCTTGGGTTCCTGGGAATGTAGCAGGTGGACAGAATATCCCATCATTCCCTTGCTAATTTTTTTCCTAACCCCAAAATTCCCAATGGGAACTGGCTATTGAATTCTTCTATTAAAAGACTGAGACCTTTATGTCTGTAAACAGGGGAATGGTTGCATGATTGCTCTAGTTGGGGAGGCAGATGTAGATAGGTGGCTCCATCCATCACAGGAGACGAGCTGTGTTTATACTTGGGCCCCTTGGTAATAGTGAAGTTGCTAAGTCATGTCTGACTCTTTGCAACCCCATGGACTGTAGCCTACCAGGCTTCTCTGTCCATGGAATTTTCCAAGCGAGAGTACTGGAGTGGGTTGCCATTTCCTTCTCCAGAGGATCTTCCCAACACAGGGACTGAACCCAGGTATCCCGCATTGTAGGCACACACTTTACCGTCTGAGCCACCAGGGAAGCCCTTTGGTAATAATGGACTCCCAAAAAGTATGTGTGATACCTTTCAACATACCTGTCACCACTATGGTAGGTGATCCCAAGTTTAAAAATGTAAGGAAAGGTCAAGTTTAAATTAGTGAATGTTGTGCAGTGATAATTCATTTTCTTTGCTTCTGCACTCTATATGGCCTGGAAATACAGGATGGTTAACAGATATTGCTATGGAAGGGTCTTGACAAGGTCTGAACTAGGGTCTGAGTAGGAATGTTCATAACCAGCACAATATTTATATACATGTCACAGTTGGGAAGCTTGTATCTAGCATGTCATGTGGAAATGTGCTTTCTTGAGAAGACTGCAGAGATGTTTGCTCAATCTTTCCTCCTAGTTGCTAATTCTCCACAAATGTTTACTCTTCATGGTGATTTTTGTAAATGCAAAATTGGGTTGAACAGTCTTGGGAGTTTGAGTGAGGTCTCTTGGCAATTTTGTAGATCAGTGTTTGAATTAAAAAAATAGGGGGTTCTTAACTCTCCCCCATCAGTGAATTTCTTGGCCGAGTGTCATGGCTTCAACATTTTGTCTAGACCCTGGGGACAGGGTCTGCTTCAGCCCAGGCCAAATGATCTTGAACTCAATGGGCAAAAGTCATGCTATTGCTACTGTTGTTTAGTTATTAAAGAAAAGAAGAAAGAAAGTGAAAGTTGCTCAGTCCTGTCTGACTCTTTGCAACCCCACGGACTATAAAGTCCATGGAATTCTCCAGGTCAGAATACTGAAGTGGGTAGCCTTTCCCTTCTCCAGGGGATCTTCCCAATCCAGGGGTAGAACCCAGGTCTCCCACATCGCAGGCAGATTCATTACCAGCTGAGCCACAAGGGAAGCCCAAGAATACTGGAGTGGGTAGCCTATCCCTTCTCCAGGGGCTCTTTCTGACCCAGGAATCAACTGCGGTCTCCCACGTTGCAGGCAGATTTTTTGCCAATGAGCTATCAGGGAAGCCCATTTAGTTACTAGTGAAGTCGCTCAGTCGTGTCCGACTCTTTGCAACCCCGTGGACTGTAGTCTACCAGGCTCCTCTCCATTGGATTTTCCAGGCAATAGTACTGGAGTGGATTGCCATTTCCTTCTCCAGGGGATCTTTCCAACCCAGGGATTGAACCCAGGTCTCCCACATTGTAGACAGATGCTTTACCGTCTGAGTCACCAGGGAAGTCCATTTAGTTACTAAGTCACATCCAACTCTGCGACCCCATGGACTGAAGTAGCTTGCCAGGCTTTCTGTCCATGGAATTTCCCAGGCAAGAATACTGGAGTGGATTGCCGTTCTCTTCTCCAGGAGATCTTTCTGACCCAGGTATAGAACCCATGTCTCCTACATTGGCTGACAGGTTCTTTATCACGGAGCCACCCCAGAAGCCTTGCAGAGATCACGAGGTTTTCTGCATGTTTGCTAGAAAAACAAAGCTCCTTTCCTAGCCACAGGCCATCAGTAGAATCTGCCCACTTTCTTAAAGACAAGCAGTGAGTAACAACAGGCTGGAGGAAGCTATGTGATTACTATACAGGAAAAGACGACAGACATAAAGAAGTATTGGTCATCCTCGGTAGACATCATGCCCTTGTTATAACAGCATCCGCTGTGAGATCAGATTGTCCTACCACACTTCCTGCAGTGACGTCTAGGACCTGAAATAGCTCACAGTTCAAAGGACATTTCAGTGCAAGATAGATGGTGATAATCATAATTACCAGGGGCTGCTCAAGAGTGGGCCTGCCTGTGTGGACAAGATTGCCGGTGTTTGGATTCAGTTTTTCCCTGTCTGCTAGTAGATTTCTTTGGTTGTTGGCGGTCATGCTTGAGAGTGAGCTGCTGAGTGATGAAATCTGTGGTGAGAAAGTCATCCCACACTAAAAGGGAGTTTCTGATTGAGGGTTATCTGCTTGTGCTGTGGAGGGGCGGGTCTGTAAGTCAAGAGGCTGTTCTGCCAGAGATTTATCTGCTTCTGAAAAAAGTCACTCTGCTATATTGACAAGTGACATAGGGTTTTGAATTTTGTCTCCGGACAGCAATGGTTTATTGTGTGTGTCTGCAGCCATGAAGTTAAAAGACACTTGCTCCTTGGAAGAAAAGCTATGACAAACCTAGACAGCGTATTAAAAAGCAGAGACGTCACTTTGTCAACAGAGGTCTGTATAGTAAGGTTTTTCCAGTAGTCATGTATGAATGTGAGAGTTGGGCCATAAAGAAGGCTGAGTGCCAAAGAATTGATGGTTTCGAACTGTGGTGCTGGAGGAGACTCTTGAGCATCCCTTGTATAGCAAGGAGATCAAACCAGTGAATCTTAAAGAAAATCAGCCCAGAATATTCATTGAAAGGATTGAAGCTGAAGCTACCATACTTTGGCCACCTGATGACGTTGGAGGAAGAGCCGACTCATTGGAAAAGACCCTGATGCTGGGAAAGATTGAGGGTAGGAGGAGAATGGGGCAACAGAGTATGAGATGTTTGGATGGCATCACCAACTCAATGGACATGAGTTTGAGCAAACTCTGGGAGATAGTGAAGAACAGGGAAGTCTGGTGTCTACAGGGTTGCAAAGACACAACTGAGCGACTGAACAACAACAAAAATTACTGTGTGTACTCTATTCTCTAAATGAAGACAGTCTTTTCTCTTTCTCTCTTTTATTGAAATATGGCTGATTTACAATGTTGTATTAATTATTGCTGTACAGCAAAGTGACTCAGTTATACACACAGATACATTCTTTTTCATAGTCTTTTCCGTTATGATTTATCACAGGATATTGGATATAGTTCACTGTGCTCTACGGTAGGAACTTGTTGTTTATTCATCCTATATAAATAAGTTGGCATCTGCTAATCCCTACCTCCCACTCCACCCCTCCTGCCCACCTCCCACTTGGCACCCACCAGTCTGATCTTTATGTCCCTGATTCTGTTTCATAGACAGATTTGTCTGTGTCATATTTTAGGTTCCATGTATAAGTGGTATCACAGGGTGTTTGTCTTTCTCTTTCTGACTTACTTCACTTACTGTGATGATATGGTAATATTTGGAGTTGGGGCTTTTGGGAAGTGACTCGGTTTAGACTTAGTGCATTCTCTCTGCCTCTCTCTGTCTCCTTCCTCTCTCACCTCTGCCACATGAAGACAGAAGGAGAAACCGGCCATCACAAGCCAGGAAGAGGGCTTTTACTGCAACCCAGCCCTACTGCCAGCCTGATCTCAGACTCCAGCCACCGGATCTGTGAGAAAATAAATGTCCGTGGTTTAAGCCTCCATGTCAACGGTGTTCTGTTAAGGCAGCCTGACTGCCCTAAAATGCCTTAAAAAAAAAAAAATTCAGAGATAACTTTTTCTTAAAGAACAATATGCGTACAGAAAAAAAAAATACCATAACTACAAGTTTCATTGAATTTTTACACACTGAATGAATTCATAAAACATTATTTCCCCTTTGTTTTTAAACTAGCTGCATTACCTAAACTTATTTGTTCACTTTTACCTAAATGAAATAACATACTCGACTCTTTATTAGGATTTCATCCATGTTCTAATAATATCTTTAGAACATCGTAATTGTTAGTGCATTTAATGTTTAAAGTCTACATGTGAAATGCCTAAGCTTGTTTTTTTCTTCTGTCTCAATATGGGTTGGGAGAGGGGTGGAATTACTGTTAGAGCATTATTTCTGGAGTACCATATAGAATTCTGTTTATTTTGAACAACTTAAATTCCAACAGCAACAGGCTTCATTACCTTTATTTTTTCTCCTTTTGTTCCATTAGAAGTTCAAATAGATACCACATGTGCATTATTATAGTTGCTGTTCAGTTGCTTAGTCATGTCCGGCTCATTGCGACCCTGTGAACTGAAGCACTCCAGGCTTCTCTGTCCTTCACCATCTCCTGGAGTTTGCTCAGACTCATGTCCATTGCATCAGTGATGCCATCCAACCTTCTCATACTCTGTCACCCTCTTCTCTTCCTGCCCTCAATCTTTCCTAGCATTAGGGTCTTTTCCAGTGAGTCAGTTCTTCACATCAGGTGGCCAAAGTATGGGAACTTCAGCTTCAGTGTCATTCCTTCCAATGAATATTCAGAGTTGATTTCCTTTAAGACTGATTGGTTGGATCTCCTTGCAGTCCAGGGGACTCTCAAGAGTCTTCTCCAGCACCATAGTCAGAAAGCATTAATTCTTCAGTGCTCAGCCTTCATTATGGTCCAACTCTCGCATCTGTACATGACCAGTGGAAAAAAACATAGCTTGGACTATACAGACCTTGCTGTCTATGTTTGTCATAGCTTTTCTTCCAAGGAGCAAGTGTCTTTTAATTTTGGAGCCCCAAATCATAAAATCTGTTACTGTTTCCACTTTTTGTCCATCTATTTGCCATGAAGTGATGGGACCAGATGCCATAATCTTCCTTTTTTGAATGTTGGTTTTTAAGCCAGCTTTTTCACTCTCCTCTTTCACCTTCATCAAGAAGCTCTTTAGTTCCTCTTCACTTTCTGCCAATATAGTGGTATTATCTGCACATCTGATGTAGCTGATGTTTCTCCTGGCAATCTTGATTCCAGTCTTGCCTGTGAGTCTTCTAGCCAGGCAATTTGTATAATGCATTATTATTAACCAATAAAATTATCCTACTTTGGTGTATTTTAAGTTGCTAAGTGCTAACTTACTAACAATCATGGCTTCCTTCTGGCCATTTCTTTTCTGTGATAATAGCTAAATACTGTAAAACAGAACTGGAGACTAAATGTGTTCTCAAAGCTCAGCATCCGCTGGTTCTGAGACCAGAGATCATTGGTATGAATCTCTGGGTTCTATCTTCTCAGCCACTTGGGTGGTTGGAGCTGCCATGTTCAAAGTAAGTGGGAGACTTCTCTGTTGTATTATGGATGGGG
This sequence comes from Cephalophus harveyi, assembly GCA_006410635.1. Taxonomy (NCBI): domain Eukaryota; kingdom Metazoa; phylum Chordata; class Mammalia; order Artiodactyla; family Bovidae; genus Cephalophus; species Cephalophus harveyi. The sequence goes on from SJYT01078552.1 coordinate 115,698, forward strand.
AGAGAGGTCCCCCCACCCCGGGATGCCAGACTCAGCAGTTCATAAAGCCTAGAGAAGCTCTGGACCAATTCCCTGATGTCCTCAGAAAAGTCAGACTCCTCAAGGCCATGCTGGTCTCCAGCCTCACTTCCAAGCTTCCCCTTTGCCCCTCCTAGATTCCTGCCTCTGCCTGTGGGCCTCCCTGGAGCAGCAATCCTGAGCATCCTCAGGTAGGACTTCTCTCCTCTGTGCCGTGAAAGCAAAGCCAGAGTGGGATGCAGATAAAACAGCAGGAACAGATTTTATTCCAGAAGTACTGTCATAGGGGAAACTTGACCTTGGCACAGAGCTGGGCTCAGCTCTGAGTACTGGGGATTTACAGCCAAGGAGGAGGTTTTGGGGGTGGAGTGGGTTTGTGGTTGGGGAATTACTGTGAGGAAACACTAGGGGTCAGGGAATTCTGGCCAAACAGAATTGACAGAATGATTGCCGAAGGTGGGCCTCAAGTTTGGGGGAAGGAAATTTGACCAGATAATAATAAAAAACTTATTTATTTGTTTGTGTTGGGCCTCAGTTGCGGCACGTGGAATCCTCATTAGGTCATGTGGGGTCTTTCGTGGCGGTGCATGGTATCAGTAGTTATGGCGACCAGGCTTAGCTGCCCTGAGGCACGTGGGTTCTTAGTTCCCCGACTGGGGATTGAACCCGTGTGCCCTGCATTGCAAGGTGGATTCTTAACCACTGGACCACCAGGGAAGTCCCTTGACCAGATATTGAGGGTGAGGGATTCTGGATAAACCCACTTAGCAGGATGCTTGATGAATCCGGGTGACACAAAGATGGGACGGGAGTCCAAGGCTGAGGTCTAGCTGAGAAGGGAGTTCAGAGAAGGCTGACGGAAGTTCTGTCAATGATGGCCTTTCCGGTTCACAGGCAGGTTCTCCTTGCTGTGTCATGTCCATAGTTATAGCTCTGCTCATCCTTAGGGCTGTGAGCACCTCAAAAGTTTACTTTCTTTATCCTTGAGCCCCAGGCCCCTGGACCCCGCCCCTCCTCCACAGAGGGGACACTCAGAAGAGGTTTTCTGAGGCCATGAAAGCATCCAGGGTGTGAGGGCCCAGGGCTAGCTCCCTCTCGAAAGCCAGAGGCCACATGAAAGCTCCTCCAGTGGGAAGTGTTCCTGTCCTAGCTGGTGAGCCATAGAGGACAAGCACAGGATGCCCCTGAGGCCGTGTCAGTGGGCAGACTTCACCAACATAATTTCCTGCCATCCCAGCAGGTGAATGGTGAATGGTGAATGGGATTTTTGTTCACGGTCCTTGGTTGAAGTCGTGAGGTGATGGGAAAGGCAGAGGAAGAAACCATTTGTTGTGGGTCTGGATGTTCAAATTCCCTTCTCCCAAAGAGGAGGCTCCAGATGCCCTCTGAACACCTCTGGGCCCAGAATCCAGCCACTGGCCTGGCGATGACCCACAGCATCACAGGCAGCTGGTGTGCCGGGCCTCAGTCCAAGGACACCTCCCAGGGGAAGGGAGGGGGCCTCCACAGAGCTGGCACAGGGAGCCAGAGCAGATGGTTTTGAACATTTTTGAAATGGGAGAGGGGTTGAGATAGAGTTGATGGTTTATTTTGTTAAGTAGAAAAAAATTTTAAAATGGTCAGCCACCATCACCCTTCCCCCTCCCCCAAAATTGAAAAATATATTTTACTCCCCAAAAGTGGTAAAAATGTGCAAAGCTTCCACTCCACACAACCTCAGCCCTGGTGCCCAGGTCCTTGAGGGAGGTCAGATAAAACAAGTATTAAAACTTTCTTAGAGGGACTGGAAGTGTGGGGGTGGTGTCACCCAGTGCCTCAAATAGCTACGACTGCTATCTTTCCTCCTGTTTCCCTGCTGCCTCAGTGGTAAAGAATCTGCCTGCTATGCAGAAAACTCGGGTTCGATCCCTGGGTTGGGAAGATCCCCTGGAGAAGGAAGTCACAACCCACTCTAGTATTCTTGCCTGCGGAATCCCATGGACAGAGGAGGCTGGCAGACTTCAGTCTGTGGGGTCACAGAAGTTGGACGTGGCTGAGCATTCACGCATCTTCCCTATCCTGGGATCACGGCCATCATGGTTTTGAAGCATGACCATCCCTCAGTTCGGGTGTGACAACCTGTCTACCAGTGGTGACAGAAGACCCTGAGCACCAGAGCAGGTCCAGCACCTTGAAAGCACTTCCTTCCATCATGAATATGGCGCTGTGTTAGGTTCCTAGGGCTGTGTTAACAAAGTACCGCAAACCGAGGGCTCAGGACCCGAGGAGATAGGATGTGGCTGTCGACAGATGCTTATCTTCTTGCGGGGCTGGCGGCTGGAAATTTGCAGTCAGGTGTGGGCAGGGTTGGTTCCTTCTGAGGCTGTGGGGAGAGTCTGTCCTAGTCCGGTTGCTGGTAATCCTTGATGATCCCTGTCTGTAGATGTATCACCACCATCTCTGCCTTCATCTTCACTTGGTGTTCTTCCAGTGCGCCTAACTGTGTCCAAATTTCTTTTAAAACTTTATTATTTATTTATTTAATTTTTGGCTGTGCTGGGTCTTCCTGATCCAGGGGTCCAACCCATATCTTCTTGTGTCTCCTGCCATGCAGGTATATTCTTTAGCATTGAGCCCTCAGTGAAGCCTGAGTATTATTTTGGTACACTTTAAAAAGTATTTTCAGACATTTATTTCAAAATACTTGATTTCCTTGGTTATCTTCTATCTTTTGTTTTATGAACTGCGTTGAAAGTTTCCATGATATAAAAATGTTTGTGGAGGGTTTGTGGCTCCCGCTGGCTTCAGGAAGAACTCACTTTCACAGAGAACTGATAGGAGGCCCAGTTCTCTTGCTCTCACTGGCCCTCCGAGAGGTGGCCAGTGTCTTCTGAATCCACCGGGCTGTGTTTTCTCTCTGGTGCTCCCAGACCCTCCAGGGCTGTGGCCTGTTATGCGAGCATCCAGCCAGGGGTGGAGCTCTGGGGCACCCTGGGCCACTCTTCCCATGCTCGGCCGGGCTGGGGTCATCCCTGGTTAGGGCACCCTCTGCTTGTTGTGACAGAATCCCCTTGCAAGGTGGACTTGAAAGGGAGGACCGAGGTGACAGTGTGGAGTGTCCCCATCCTGCTTCAATTAGAAGTCAGGAGGGTGACACTTCCCTCTGCGCTTATCTGGAGCTCTTGTGGTTGTACTCTTAGCAAAACTGGACATGGGCAGATGAAAGGAGAAAAAGAAGCAATTTTACTTCCTATGTACCGAAATCTCATAGAATTGGGACTTGAGAAGAGGTCAAAGCAGGCAGCCTTTAAACTTTTGAGTCAAAGAAATGATAGACTTGTGGGATGTTGACAAGATAAAGAATCTCAGGTTTTGGGTGCTACTTAGTGAAAAATCTAAACAGCATCTGCGCTGGAGTAGTAAATTAAAGAAGTAACAGGGTTTGTTTATATTGGCTTTTCTGCCCTAGATTCTTCATTTCTGGAGATAAAGGTGTCTCTACTTCCAGATTCAGAGAGGGCACCTTTCACATGAGAGATTTTTTTTTATTTTGGGGGGACAGAAAAGAGGGTCAGAGTGTTCCTTGCACTGGCTGCTTCTTAAATAACTGTAATTCAAAGTAATCCATATGCCATTGAAACATATTTTGGAGTGACCTGCCGTAAGCCCCCAAAAGTCATGACAGAAGTAATTGCCACCAGACACCCAGTGGTTTCCAACCATATGGAGAGGCAGGCATGGTTCTCCCCAGTTGGAGACATAGACACAAGTGGGTAGTATTTAAATACTTTGTCTCAAATAACACTCTCTTGTGATCTAGCCTGATGTGAACAAGATCTTGTGTTTCCAAATTCCTCCATCTTTCCATCCAAGCAGGCTGCCTGAAGTTAACAAAAGAGGACTTTTAAGAATCTGCTCTGTAGCGTCTTAAACTGATCTAAAATGGAAAATGGAGTGCAATTAATGAGAATTAATTGGAGAATCATCCAATTAAGAGAATCATCATTGCACCCACACACTTTGATTTGGAAGCCTGCCTTTCATGTCTGGCCAACTGGTATGTTACAGCAGCCTTCTAGGCCAGCAGCCGTCCAGGCTTTAGAGTTTGCAGAAAAAGTAAAGCCCAGACTTCCCGGGGTTTTGTTAACCCTGTTTTAAATTTTCTCTATATTATGGTGTTTTGACTTTAAAAAAGCATCATAATATACAGAAAACCTTTCTAGTGACTTCCTTGGCAGTCCAGTGGTTCAGACTCAGAGCTTCCACTGTGTGGTGAGAGGGGTTCCATCCACATTAGGGAGGGCAATCTGCTTTATCCAGACTCCTGATTCAAATTTTCATATCATCCAAAAAACAGCATCACAGACACAACCAGCATGTCTGACCAGATGTTCAGGCACCTCATGGCTCAGGCAGCTGACACACAGTCATTGCCCTGCAAGAACTGTATTGCTCCCGTAGCTTCAGATGCTGACTCCCGGCTCTCCTCCAATGGGCTGAGTCTGGACTCTGGCTGGGAGCTGAGAGCTGTGGCCTAGTGTAGGCTTGGGGCAGTTGTAGAGAGCCTCATTCATACAGCTTTATCCAAGTGGTACCCACTGGTGTTTTCAACGGGGCCAGCCTAGAGTGGAATCACCTGGGACATACTAAAATGCAGATTCCTGGGTTCCAGACCTGCTTTATATGAGTCTGTGTGGGATGGAACCTTTTTTAAAAAAACAATTTATTTTATTGAAATAAATATAGTTTTATATAGTTGATTTACAATGTTATGTTAATTTCCACTGTCCATTGAAGTGATTTAGCTTTACCTGTATATACATTCTTTTTTGTATTCTTTTCCGTTACAATTTATCACAGGATATTGGATATAGCTCCCTGTGCCATACAGTAGGACATGGTGTTTATCCATTCTGTATATAATAGCTAGCATCTGCTAATCCCACACTCCAGTCTGTCCTTCCCCATGCCCCTTCCCCTTTGGGAACTCCGTGTCTGCTTTCTACATCCATGAGTCTGTTGCTGTGTCATAGATAAGTTCACTTGTATCATATGTTACACTCCAGATATAAGTGATATTGGATGATATTTGTCTTTTTCTTCCTGACTTACTTCACTTCACCTCTAGGTCCATCGATATTGCTGTCAGTTCAGTTCAGTTCAGTCGCTCAGTCGTGTCCGACTCTTTGCGACCCCATGAATCGCAGCACGCCAGGCCTCCCGGTTCATCACCATCTCTCGGAGATCACTCAGACTCACGTCCATTGAGTCCGTGATGCCATCCAGCCATCTCATCCTCGGTCGTCCCCTTCTCCTCCTGCCCCCAATCCCTCCCAGCATCACAGTCTTTTCCAATGAGTCAACTCTTCACATGAGATGGCCAAAGTACTGGAGTTTCAGCTTTAGCATCATTCCTTCCAAAGAAATCCGAGGGTTGATCTCCTTCAGAATGGACTGGTTGGATCTCCTTGCAGTCCAAGGGACTCTCAAGAGTCTTCTCCAACACCACAGTTCAAAAGCATCAATTCTTCTGCGCTCAGCCTTCTTCACAGTCCAACTCTCACATCCATATGTGACCACAGGAAAAACCATAGCCTTGACTAAACGGACCTTAGTCGGCAAAGTAGTGTCTCTGCTTTTGAAAATGCTATCTAGGTTGGACATAACTTTTCTTCCAAGGAGTAAGCGTCTTCTAATTTCATGGCTGCAGTCACCATCTGCAGTGATTTTGGAGCCTAAAAAAATAAAGTCTGGCACTGTTTCCACTGTTTCCCCATCTATTTCCCATGAAGTGATGGGACCAGATGCCATGATCTTCGTTTTCTGAATGTTGAGCTTTAAGCCAACTTTTTCACTCTCCTCTTTCACTTTCNTCTATTTCCCATGAAGTGATGGGACCAGATGCCATGATCTTTGTTTTCTGAATGCTGAGCTTTAAGCCAACTTTTTCGCTCTCCTCTTTCACTTTCATCAAGAGGTTTTTGAGTTCCTCTTCACTTTCTGCCATAAAGGTGGTGTCATCTGCATATCTGAGGTTATTGATATTTCTCCTGGCAATCTTGATTCCAGCTTGTGCTTCATCCAGCCCAGCATTTCTCATGTTGTACTCTGCATATAAGTCAGCTTAAAACAAATTAATTACATTTTGGAATGCATAAGATATACACAAAGGCACAAAAGGGTAAATGGTAAAAAGGGAGACTTTTTCAGATCTCCCTTCCCAGTCATCTAGCTCCCAGGTACTCAGTTTTGTTTTTCCCCAATTTGAGAATCACCCTCTTAGCTCCATTGCCTTCATTTTTCCCACTGACTATTCATGGGGAGAACAGTGAGAACAATTCATTCATCCACCCATCCACCCATACACAAGTAATTTTTTGAATACTTGCTGTGTACATGGTACTATGATAGAGTCTGGATATGCTGAGACAAAAGTTACAGTCCTTGAACTCAAAGAGCAGACATTTTTCAGTAATGTCTTGAATCTTCCATCCCTATTAAAGTGTAAATGCCTTGCTGCTGCTGCTGCTAAGTCGCTTCAGTTGTGTCCAACTCCATGCGACCACATAGACGGCAGCCCACAGGCTCCCCTGTCCCTGGGATTCTCCAGGCAAGAGCACTGGAGTGGGTTGCCGTTTCCTTCTCCAATGCATGAAAGTGAAAAGTGGAAGTGAAGTTGCTCAGTCATGTCCAACTCTTAGCAACCCCATTGACTGCAGCTTACTAGGCTCCTCCATCCATGGGATTCTCCAGGCAAGAGTACTGGAGTGGGTTGCCAAAGACTATGTCTCTCTTAATTAGGTCTCTTCTTTCTGCTAGCTGGTCTGAGAAAACAATTTATGTTAAAATTTTAATGGCTGATTATATGCTGTGCTTTCTAGATAATATCTGTAGTTAATCTTGTGCTCAATGCTCAGCTGTGTCTGACTCTTTCTGACCCCATGGACTGTTGCCCACCAGGCTCCTCTGTCCACAGGATTTTCCAGGCAAGAATACTGGAGTGGTTGCCATTTTCTCCTCCAGGATATCTTCCTGACCCAGTAATTGAAACTGTGCCTCCTGAATTGCAGGCAGATTCTTTACTCACTGAGCCACCTGGGAAGTCCTATCTGTAGTTAATGAGGGTTTTCAATTCAAAGGGTTTATTTAATGTAAATATATAGAAAAATATTAGGAAGTAGCCATTTTTTAAAGAGCAGAGTCAGATGTCATTTCTGTCCTTTATCGAGCCCATCCTTGCATAAAATGTTCCCTTGGTATCCCTAATTTTCTTGAAGAGATCTCTAGTCTTTCCCATTCTGTTATTTTCCTCTCTTTCTTTGCATTGATCGCTGAAGAAGGCTTTCTTATCTCTTCTTGCTATTCTTTGGAACTCTGCATTCAGGTGCTTATATCTTTCCTTTTCTCCTTTGCTTTTCACCTCTCTTCTTTTCACAGCTATTTGTAAGGCCTCCCCAGACAGCTATTTTGCTTTTTTGCACTTCTTTTCCATGGGGATGGTCTTGATCCCTGTCTCCTGTACAATGTCACGAACCTCATTCCATAGTTCTTCAGGCACTCTATCTATCAGATCTAGGCCCTTAAATCTATTCCTCACTTCCACTGTATAATCATAAGGGATTTGATTTAGGTCATACCTGAATGGTCTAGCGGTTTTCCCTACTTTCTTCAATTTGAGTCTGAATTTGGTAATAAGGAGTTCATGATCTGAGCCACAGTCAGCTCCTGGTCTTGTTTTTGTTGACTGTATAGAGCTTCTCCATCTTTGGCTGCATAGAATATAATCA